>CAUYQG010158854.1:0-17377 GCA_963574415.1 Tarsius wallacei | reverse complement strand
AAAAACAACACAGGAATTCATATGGAAACACAAACGACCAAGAATAGCCAGAACAATCCTCAGCAAAAAAAAACAAAGCAGGTGGTATCACATTGCCAGACTTCAAACTCTACTATAGAGCTACAATCATCAAAACAGCTTGGTATTGGTACAGGAAGAGGCATATAGACCAATGGAATAGAACTGACATTCCAGAAGCAAAACCTCAATTTCTCAACCAACTCATCTTCTACAAAGCCTCCACCACCTACCAATGGGGAGAGGAGAACCTATTCAGTAAATGGTGCTGAGAAAACTGGCTGACCACATGCAGAAGATTGAAACAGGACCCCTTTCTATCCCCATACACAAAAATTAACTCCAAATAGATCAGAGACCTAAATGTAAAACCTCAAACCATAAGAACCATAGAAAATGAAGGACATACTCTCATGGAAATTGGAACTGGCATCCATTTCCTGAACAAAACTGGAAACCCACAGGCCATAAGAGATAAGATAGACAAGTGGGACCTCATCAAACTAACAAGCTTCTGCAAAGCCAAAGAAATCATCAAGAGAGCAGGGAGACAGCCTACAGATTGGAAAAAAATATTTGCAACCTATTTCTTAAACTAAGATTTGTGTCCTACATGGTGGATAATGATCTATTGATCGCAGGTTTCTATTCTTATTGTCTACTTCTAAACTTATTTGCATCCTGTGAAAGTCTCAGGTTAACAGTAAAAGTTACTGCTTTGTGGTTTAATTAAGTTTCTGTCTGAAAACATCATCCCCCAGTGCCTCTGGTAATTCCCATATTGCCTTGTTTATGGCTTCTGTAG
This sequence comes from Tarsius wallacei, assembly GCA_963574415.1. Lineage (NCBI taxonomy): Eukaryota > Metazoa > Chordata > Mammalia > Primates > Tarsiidae > Tarsius > Tarsius wallacei. The sequence continues at coordinate 16,554 of CAUYQG010158854.1, read as the reverse complement.
CAGAGTGTATCAGCTGCCAGCATTTCAAAGCTGGGTTTGGGTTCCTAGTGGGTGTAAGTATTGTTCTAGAGAATTATGTCCTGATAAGACAGGGCCCAGCTGGATGCCTTACCACCTGATTTTCTAATTATCTCAGCCTGCCTGCAAGAAATTCATCTACCTATCTCTAAGCTATGCCAGCTACTCTGCCTCACCACCTCACCCCACTCTGTGTCCTGCCCACTCCCAGCTACTCTCCTAAATTCCCAGGCACAAAACCCCAAAGGGTCTGATGTGATTTCAGGGCAGAGTCACACTGAGGTAGCAGGACCCAATCCTGTAAAGCAGTACCCGAGGGCTAGGCATCTGCCATATGAGCCCTTGTACTTTCATAGGAACCTAAATCTGCTTTTGAATTAGAGATTCTGGCACATCAGACCCAGAGGAGCACTACCATCAGTGAACCAGTCAGTTGTCCCTGAACCCAGACTGAGAAACCCTGGGATAGCATGGCCTGGCCTCCACTGTAGAGGCGAGGCCCTTCTCTTCTGTGCTTTAGAATGACTGAGTGGCTCAACACAGGTTCTTTTCCTTGTTTATTGAAGGGAGAGCCTTGTTGGCTAGCTTTTTGCCGAGTGTACTTCAAGGGGCTTCTATCTTCCCAAATTCTGTATATTCTGTTTTCCATCTTGACAGGGTTCCTAGTGAAGTGGAGGCCAGCCTTCTCTCTGATGTCCAAACTCAGGGACTGCGCATTGGCCCTGGTTCTTTACATGAGGAGATCTTCCAACACTGGGGCCTCTCTTTGGACTTCCTGGTACACCTCCTCCCTGTGGTCTCAGAGGCTGGACTCCATCCAGTCTCATTCTCGACGTCCAGGCTGCATGTCAACAGCATTAAGTGCTCTTCTGCGCATCAGCCCCTGCCTCAAGGCCCTCCATTCCCTGGTCTGTAGCTCTGTCCTCCAACCTCTTCCTGGGTGTAGCACCCAGAGAGTTGGCGGCTACTCTGCTGGGCCTGCTGCAGCCTTGTGTGTGGACAGATATAGCAGCTGGTGATCTGATTTATGTTTTCCAGATGTGCTGCACCACCCGCATGCCCAGGCCAGCCGATATTTGGGGCATGTGAATCAGAGGGTCTGGCATGGTTCCCCTGCAGCCGAGCTTCGGCTGCAGGCATCACAGAGTCAGGAGCGGGGGATTCAGCTTACCAGGAGGAAATGTGTGTCAGCATGAAATGCGTCTGCCCAGCAACAGCACTAAAATAGAGAGAGATCAGGTCCCAGCGTCAGAGTCAGTCTTCACCCGAGTGGGGCAGCTTCACCCTGTACAATCTCTTCCTGGGGGCGCTGACAACTCTCTTTAACAAAAGAAAAAAGAAAAAGAAAATAAGCAGTTCTCACACACCTTTCCCAAGGGACATCCCCTAACCTGCCTCAAGCAGGGGACTGTGATGAGCCACAATGTCACAGGCTGTGGCTGCCCATGGGTGTGCTGTGAGTGAATAATAGCAAATCAGCCTCTGCCATGAAGGGATGAGCACTGAAGGGGCTGTAAGGGCAGAGCTGCCCACCCTTGGCTGCTGGGTCCCACTCAGGGAATGGGTCTCCTGAGGGAAACAGGGAGACGTTCCCGTTTCCTCATCTCTTAAGCATGCTCTGCCAAACGTAGAGGCTCCTGTTTCTCTGGGAATGTACTCAGAATTGAGGAAGGAAGTTGAGCAAGAGCTGACCTGGATATCTGAACACTCAGGGCTGCCTCAGCAGCACAGTCATTTCTTCCTGCCCTCTGCATCTTGATGGCCAGGCCAGTGGGCACTCAGATGAAGCCGCATGCAGGCGCAGGACTGACCTAGCCCTGGCTCTACTGTACCTTTTTTTTTTTCATAATAAACAGGGCCAGGTGTGGCGGCTCACAACTATGATTCCAGCACTGTGGGAGGCCAAGGCAGGAGAATTGCTTGAGCCCAGGAGTTTGAAACTAGCCTGGGTAACAGAGCAAGACCTTGTCTTTACAAAAAGCTTAAAAAATTAGCCAGGTGTGGTGGTGTACACCTGTAATCCCAGCTATTTGTGAGGTTGAAGTGGGAGGATCGCCTGAGCACTGGAGGTCAAGGCTGCAGTGAGCCGTGATCATGCCACTGGCATGCCAGCCTGGGCGACAAAGTGAGATGCCGACTCAGAAGACAGAGAATGTGTCTCACTCTGTCACATAGGCTGCGTGTGCAGTAGCATGATCACAGCTCACTGCAGCCTCAATCTCCTGGGCTCAAGCGATCCTCCTGCCTCACTTCCCAAAGTTCTGGCATTACAGGCATGCACCACAACACTCAGCTAATTTTTGTATTTTTTTGTAGAGACAAGGTCTCCCTATGTTGTCCAAGCTGGTCTCCAACTCCTGGCCTCAAGTGATCTTCCTGCTTCATCCCCCCAAAGTGCTGGGATAACAGGCATGAGCCACCTCATCTGGCCTCCATCTGTACTTTGAATAACCTTGAGTGTGTCTCTGAGCCTCCAGGCATCCCTTCCCCGTTTGAACCAATGTTCTCTTAGAGATCTTACCACATCTGATGTCCTAAGCTCCCAAGGTCAGAACCAGTTTTACAATCCCAGGAAATCAGGGGCTTAAGAAAAATCCCCCAAGTGTTTCCCTCTCAAGTACCTCTGCTCTTTGCAGTGTGTGCACACAGGGCTTCAGATTCAGATGCTCCCCAGAGCAGTCTGTAGTATCAAGATAATTCACATGTTCAGCATTTGGTGTGATTTTATCTGGTTTTATGCCACAGAAAGTACCAGCCTGGCTCAATTCAGATGTTTCATAAAATAGGCTCTGTAAAGAAAAGACCACGTATTGCACCTGGCACCCCCTGTCCTTGGCACTGTCCAGTTGGGTACATTAAGCACTGTCCGTCTCTCCCTGTCCAGGTGGCTCTCTCTCAGGGTGGCTGTCCTCACGACTGCTGCAGTTTCAGGCCTCTCCCTGTCCAAAAATCTACTGAAAACCCAGACAGTTGATGGATGTCTCTCTGTCTTTGGTGGCAGTGCAGGGTTCAGGGTCTGGCTGGAACTTCAAGGGGCCAGGCATATTCCGCTAAAGCAAGGGCAGGGAGACCCTGGCATGTTTGCACCGCTCAGCTCCTAACGCCGTTCTCATGTTGAGTTCGAAGCACTGAACAGGAGGAGGCCTGGCTGCAACTCTGAGGCTGAGAAGGCGGTCAGCAGAATGAAACACAACTGTGTCCAGGCTTAGAGCATGCCTCTTTCCATGGAAAACATCCAGCATGGGACTGAAACTCCCAACTGTCAGAGCCAGGGCAGAGCCAACCATGCAAAACTCGTAGAGGGAGCAACTCCTCCCAACAACAGCTGCCAGGGTCTCCTTGGGACGCATGCCCTGAGGAACAGCAGCCCTCCCTGGAACCAGAGCTGAAGCCAACCCAGAGCTTTGGGGGACGCAGAGCCGCCGTCAGATGCAGCCTCCAACCTGGCAGCAGAACCCAGAAGCGCGGCTCAGATGGAAAAGGATCCAGGCAGAGACCCTGAGGTGACCCAAATGGGACTCCAGAGGCAGCACCGAGGGGGAAAGGGCAGGGAACCCTAGGGTGTGGGCTAAATGACACAGAGGCAGCAGAGTAGGAGAACCCTAATCTCTCACGTGGGGACATAAAGCATCATGAGATGGCAGCTCCTAGAGTCAGACGAGGGGGTAGAAAGCTGGATGGCCAAGAAGAAGTCGAGGGCTGGAGGGACTGATACGAGAGTGGGTCAAGGCAGCAGACTCAAAGCATAGTGAGTCCTACCTCTCTAGGCTTCTTCACATGTGACACCTGTCCCACGGCTGGGCTGTTCATTTAAAGGAGCCACATAGCAGTTTAGACAAGAAGATCCAGAAACAACCAGGACAGAAATCTCTCCTTTAGACAGTGTCCTCGGGTACTGGTGAATACGAGAACCACAGTCTGTGTCTACCTGCACTGTGCTCTTGGCTGCAAGTGACAGTAGACCCAGAAGAGTGTTTGAACCATGGCATCTTGAACACATGATCCAGACATCATGGGAACATGTATTACCTCATCAAATAAGAAGTCAGGTGAGGCAGGGCAGGGTTACCAGGAGTTCCATGTGAACAAGGACCCAGTGCTATCCTCTCAGGGTGGCTGTCCTCAAGGCTGCTGCAGTCTCAGGCCTCAATGCACATAATAACACTACAGGAAAAGAAGGCTCCTCACTTATGACTTCTTTAGAGCAAGGAGCCCTCCCCAGGAGGCCTCCACAACTTTCCTGCATGCCTTGTTGTTAGAATCCTGGAGTACATGTGAGGATTTGTTACACAAGTATATCGTGTGATGGCAAGATTTGGGCTTCTTTTTTTTTGGTTTTGTTGTTTTTGTTTTTTGGTTTTTTTGAGTCAGGGTCTCACTCTGTCACCCAGGTCACCACCACAGCCTCAGCCTCAGCCTCTGGGCTCAGGTGATCCTCCTACCTTAGTCTCCCAAGTAGCTGGGACTACAGGCATATATCACCACACCAGCTATTTTTTTATTTTTCTTTGTAGAGATGAGATCTCGCTATGTTGCCCAGGCTGATTTTGAACTCTGGGCTCAAGCAATCTTCCCAACTCGGCCTCCCAAAGTGCTGGGAGTATAGGCATGAGCCACCACTCTGATCACGAGGTTTGGGCTTCTTATGAACCCTCAGTCCACCCCACTCTCCAGTGGTGAACATGGTACCCAGTAAGTGGTTTTGCAGCCCTTATTCCCCCTCTCACTCTCCCTCCTTTAGCAGTGCCCAGTGTCTGTTGTTCCCATCCTAGTACCCACGTGCCCAACGTTTAGTGCCCACTTATGAATGAGGACATGCCATATTCAGTTTTTGTTTCTCTGATAATTCCCTTGGAATGATAGCCTCCAGCTGCATCCATGTTGCTGCACAGGACTTGACTTTGTTCATTTTTATGGCTACATAGTATTCCATGGTGTATATGTACCACATTTTTTTTCCAGTCCACCATCAGTGGGCATCTGAGTTGGTTCTGCGTTTTTCCTATTATGAATAGCACTGCAATAAACATACCCATGCAGGTGTCTTTTTGGAAGAGCGATGTTTCTTTGAATATATTCCCAGAAGTAGGATTGCTGAGTCAAATAGTAGCTCTATTTTTAGTTCTTTGTTAAATCTCCACACTGCTTTCCACAGGGCTTCACCTAACTTACATTCCTACCAACAGCATACGAGTGTCCCTCTTCTCTGCAGCCTCGCCAGCGCCTGTTGTTTTTTGATTTTTGCATCACAGCCCTTCTGTCCATGTGGGCTACATCTCGCCATCGTTTTGATTTGCATTCCTCTGATGATCAGTGGTTCCCTCGCATCTCCTCAGCAGAGTTGCCTTGCACATCCATGGTCAATGCCATCTCTTGGCAAGGGAGTGAGATCGACAGACTGACAAAGCCAATGAAGGTGCCCTCGGGGGGACTTCCCTGAAGCTCACAGTCATTCACAGGGTGAGCAGAGTCTGGTTCACCTGGAGAGGAGGACTGGCTCCACCCTGCACACAGAATTGCCTAGTTCACAGCCATGGGGCCTGGCAAGGGGCACACCTGCACCAGGTGGACTCCGCCCCTCCATTACCCTCTGTCTTCCTCCTGCTGGAGGGCTGTAGCAGGGGACAATAATGATGGGGAAGTCACTGAGGTCAAGAGAAGTGAGGTGACGTCCCCAGGCTCCTCCAGCCACTCTGCCCTCACTTGGCTCAACATCCTTTTCCCACAACATGCTGTCTCTCTTGGTTGCGTTCAGTCCCATTCATTAGGGCTCCGTGCAGGGCAGACATCTGATTATGACCTTAGAGGTTGCAGCCACCACGGCCACCAGGAGAGGCAGTCCTTTGGGGAACAGCCAGGGGTTCCAAGTCGGATGGTTACGGGCTACCGGCAGGCCCTGTTTTTGTCCACAAGGCCCTAGTCACAGCCTGGCCTCTCAAGGCCCTGCCCGCCCTTCTTCTTGTGGCCTCTGGTGCCTCTGAGGTTGGTGGCTGTAAGGGACACATAGCAAGAGGGAGGCATCCTGTGAGTCCATAAGAAACAGCGCTGGTCATGGGTATGGATGAGTAGTTGCAGGAAACAAAGGTCCCGTATCCCTGCTCTCAACTGCCAAACTCCAGGACTATCACCCACTCACGGGAGGATGAAGGGAGAAGAGGTAGAGATGGGGGGCAGCATGTGCAAGAGAGAACAGTCAGAGAGTGGCGTGTCTCAATCAGATGTGGGGGTGTAAGTGGATATTATCTGTGTTATTTTTTTGCTTTCTGAATCCTGAAGTCAAGTTCTAGGAAAATGAAAAGTCAAACCTCCCAGAGATGAAACACAAGCGTGGCACCTAGACCATGCATGGGGACCCCCATGCTCTCACTGTCATACCTGCACTGGGGCTGGATGGGACCCTCTCAGACCTCCTCTCCACGCCCAGTGAGTCTGTCCACTCTGACTAAACTGATCTGTCCCTGCAAGCCTGACAGAGCCATGGTGACCACAGAGAAGGCCACTGGTGTCCTGCTGTGACAGCAGCTCCCATGGAACATGGCTCTGAGTTGTTTCCCCTGAAGGGACAGGGATTCCAGCTGGCCAGTCAGCACAGTCAACCCTTCCTTGTCCTCGTCGGTGACCACCTCGTGCCAACAGGTCATTGCTCCACTCTGGACTTGAGGGCCAATCCCCTGTGGTCCAGCCAAGCCCTCCCAGCTCAGGGATGAGTCTACGTTCAAGGAGACTAGATCAGTTACAAAGAGGACCAAGGAGTGCCTTAAACGCACACCTGTCCCAGCCCCCGCCTCCTGCCTCACTCTCCACTGTCCCAGACATCCATACTCCTCAGCTCCCTCTCACCCCAGAGCCATGAACTCTGAGGCCCTCACCTGTGGGCTCTGGTAGAATGATTCAGCACACCTGACCAGATGTCCCAACCCCGGGGGGCGGAGCAATTTCCTGGACCCTGAAAGAAAACCAGCTCAGTTTCTAAAGTGGGTCAGGGTTCCTCACTCCTAACCGACCTTGAGACGGTGACTGGATGTGGCCTCCCGTTTCGATGGAGACCTGGGTTCTTGGTTGTTTCTCCCACCAATCACCCTCTTCTGGTGGCTTGATCCATGGCAGGTGTGCCAGATACCAACCAATTCATTCTGAGGGGACCTGTGTTCATAAATCCCTCCCCTTTACACCCATCACACAACCATCGAATGAGCCAGAGAGAAAGGATTTTTAACTGAATTCCTGTTTTTAAAAGATTTCACGTGTTCCTTCTAAACACACAAGGGAATTCTGAAAAGGGAATCAAAGAAAATCATTTTGGAGGAGAGGGACAGGGAAATGAGGCTGTTCTCTCAACAATAAGAAATGTCTCAGCAACTACAAGTTAATTTAGAAATGTATAGGTAATAAATTCCAAGAAGGGAGGATTTAGTACAAATTGTGCTCCTTCTGAAAGCAGTAATTTCCTTTATTCAATGGATATGTGGAAGAACTTTATACTATCTGTGCCTGGAGTTATTTGCTTCAATTATGTTGGTGGGTTTCAGTTCTATCTCCTCCTGTTCTCTTGAAGAGTGTTGTTCATAAAAAAGGAAACCTCTACTGTGTAGTCTGCCGCGATATCACAAAAGAAGAATGCCTGTGGCCAGTTCCTCTGGGGGAGTGGGTGCAAGAGCCTTGCTCAAACAAGCTTCTTGGGGCATGCATCACACCTGAAGAGGTACATATTGGAGCATCACGCTCTTAGAGACAAGGTTGTCAACCTGATTTACACGGTGAAATCACCTGGGGTGGTGTGACTTCTGGGGCCCCACCCTGCAGAATCTGAATCAGTGGGTCTGAGGTGGAGCCCAGGCACTGGCAGGCTTTACAAGCTCCTAGTGATTCTGATGTGCATCCGGGTTAGAACCACTGCTGAGAGCAAGGAGAAGTTTGCCCATCCTGGTTTCATTGCCCCGCGAGCTAGGATACTTTCTTCTGAAATTCTAGAAAGATTCTTGAATCTAGATGGCTGTCTGCAGATGACACTCAGCTTCAAAGGAGAAAGGAAACAAAACACCAGAAGTCTGTAAGGGCCAAAGTTCTTAGAAGCAAAATGTCCTCACGGAAACACAGGGTGAACTGTGATGCTTCCCTCGTCCCCTTCACACATGTGCACACAAGAATGCTCACACACGCACACGTACACACACACGTACACACACACAGTGACACAATGGAGCTCTACACACAAACTTCAGACTCAGCACCCTGGCACAAAGAACTGAAGCAGTTGATGTCTGTTTGCCAGAAAGGTCTTCCTGCCCTTACTGGGCTGCAGATGGCCTCACGGTAGCAACTGGTTGCATCCCATCATAGTTGTGTACTTGGAATTCCAACACGTTTCCATAGAAAGAGTGTCATTGTGGTGCTGAAGTTTCATAGTACAACTGAACTAAAGTGCAAAAAATAGTCTACTAGTGGACAGGACTGGTGAAAGGAAATAAAACAGTCTTTTTAGTGACAATTAAAGCAAAATGTGTATAAAGAAACAAACAAAAAAATTCTAGAATTATCATTGTGGATTGAGAGCGTTAGTGACATAGGTCCATGCCACTGCATTCCTATGACACACGGGTGTTCTATGAAATAACAATAGCAGAGGAAGAGACGTGTGCGTAGCACTAACGCAGAAGGGCAACGACAGGACAAAGAAAACATGCGGATCAAGCTCCAGAGTGAGCACTGAGGCTGTGGAGACCAAAGACAGGAAGCACGAGGAGCCAAGACTGAAGATCTAGGCAAGAGGACACAGGTGGGATGAGAGGGGGCTGCCTCTTGAGTAGATCATCTGCATTCACATGGGGATATCTGGGAATCTTAACAGACTTCCACATCTATAACCCAGTGCCATCTGTTGGGGTTCCTGACTTTCTTCCAAATCACATGCTCATAGAGTATTCTCTGGTATCCCTTGGTCATGTCTTCAATTTAAACAGAAATTTTAGCCTCAATTGTCATTTTTCACAAAGAGATAAAGTGTTTATTACCAGGAAGTGGTGAGGACTGCAAGCAGATACCACATTTTGAAAAGGACAACCAGGGTGGGGGGAGAGGCACACAACATCAATAAGGGTAGCTGATGTCTAACCAGGCAAAGTGGGGACCAAAGGAAGGCCCAAACTTTACCTGTACGATGTCCACTTGTACATAATCCTGAATTGTACCACATCTTTCAAATAAAACATATATAAAAATTTTTTAATGAGTAAAAAAAAAAAAAGAAATGTTAAAAGAGTGGGAAAAAAAGGATAACCACTGCTCAGCTCCAGCCAAAGGTTGCCAAGGTGGGTTGCATGCCTGTTCTCTATTTTTTTCTCCCAAGAGAAGTCAGATATACAGATTTTAATATGAAGTATCCTGATTTTATCCTGGAAGTCCTAGCTAATGCAATAAGACAAGAAAATGAAATAATATGTATACAGACTGAGAAGAAGACATAAAAAAAATTGCATGCTAGCTTGTCTATGAAGAAAATCATAATGAATCAACAAAAAAACCTCCTAAAACTAATAAGCAATTATAACGAAGTTAATATACAAATGTCAGTCACTTTCTTATATGCCAACAATGAACAATTACAATTTGAAATTAAAGACACAATACCATTTACATTAGTACCAAAAATAAAAATAAATAAATGCTTAGGTAATAACTAACAAAATATGTACAAGATCTCTATGAGAAAACTACAAAATCCTGATGAAATAAATCAACTGAGCCTTGGTCTCCCAAAGTGCTGGGATTACAGGCATGAATCACCATGACCAGCCTGATCTCTGACTTTTAAAATTTGTTTTCCTAAATCATCAAGTTAACAATTCCATCAAGGGATGAAAAGGTTTTTGCTATGCGGTTGAGATGGCAAACAGTGCTTGTGGGCCCAAGACAGCCAGCCTCCAGCGCAGCCCTTTTCCAAAAGAAAACAACCTCTGAGAACGTGTGCCACTATCCCTATTTCATCCATTCCATAAATATTTATCTAGTGTCTACTCTGTGCCAATTACCGTGTAGGTTTAGGAGATGAAGTTATAAAAGACAATGTTTCTATGTAGCTCACAGTCTGGAAAGGGAAAAGGAAGAACATCACAGTAGTATGATAAGTAGTCTGATAATGTCTAGAACTGTGCTTCTTAAATTTAATGTGTACATAAACTCAACCAGGGGTCTTGTCAAAAGTGCATTCTCACTCAGTAGGCCTGGGTTTGAGCACATCTGTGTTTCTAACCTGACCATCACCCTGCAGGTGATGGACCACTTTGGAAGAAGCAACAATCCAGAGAAGTTCCCAGAGACATCACATCATAGCCCCAGGTGAGTTTTCTTCTTTTGATGTGAAATCTCCTAAATAGAAAGAATTATTTGGGAGGGGGATAAGCAATATGAACCCATCCAAATAAAAGAGGACAAAAGACCGTCTAGGATAAGGTAAGTCTCCCTCCTGTTCTCTGTTCCCAGCCAGGTGGGCCCCCTTCCCAGAGGCAGCCACCAGAACCCTTCTCTTTCCTACCCTTCCAGGAATCATCTTTTAATATAGAAGCATATATGTGTATCCTTTTTTAAAAAAATCACTAGACCCAATCTTCACTGATATGTAGCTTGTCACTTAAAAAATACATTTATTGGTAATTTAGATACATGTACTATGAGCTAATGTTAATATTAATATTAGCTTTTAAAATAAATTTCAAATAAATGTGAGTAGAAGTTCTATTTTTTTAATTTCAGAGTTGTGGGGTATAAGTGGGGATTCACTACATAAGTAGGCTGCATGCATATGAAGTTTGGGCTCCTAGCTGGCCCTCTCTCCCCTTGATAGTGGGCCAGGTACCAAGTGTGTTGTCACATGCCCCCTACTCCTCCCACCCTCCTTCCCCCAGCAGTGTCCAGTGTCTGCTGATTTCACCCTTGTACTAGTGTGACTAGTGCTCACTTATGAGTGAGAACATGCGGTATTCAGTGATTTGTTTCTGTGATAGTTTACTTATATGAGGGTCTCCAGGTGCATCCAAGTTGTTGCAAAGGCCATGATTTTGTTTTTCCGTATTGCTGCATAATATTCCATCGTGTATATATGTACCACTTTATTCAGCTCATTTTTGATGGGCATCTGAGTTGGTTCCATGTTTTTGCTATTGTGAATAATGCCGCAATAAACATAAATGTGCAGGTGTCTTTTTGTAGAGCGATTTGTGTTTCTCTGGATATATTCCCAGGAGGAGGATTGCTGGTTCACATGGAAGCTCAATTTTTAGTTCTTTGAGGAATTGCCACACTGCTTTCCAAAGAGGTTGAAGTAGCTTACATTCCCACCAATGGTGTAGAAGCATTCCCTTTTCTCCACAGCTTTGCCAGCACCTGTTGTTTTATTTATTTGTTTGTTTGTTTATCTTTATTTATTTATTTGAGCTGAAGTCTCACTCTGTCACACAGACTGGAGTGCAGTGGCACACTCACAGCCACTCCAGCATCAACCTGCTGGGCTCCGGCAATCCTTCAGCCTCAGCCTTCCATGTAGACGGAACTATAGGCACACACTACTATGCCGGCTTATTTATTTTTTTATTTTTTTATTGTAGAGACGAGGTCTTGCCAAGTTGCCCGGGTTGGTCTCAAACTCGCGGGCTCAGGCAATCCACTGGCCTCGGCTTCCCAAAGTGCTGGGATTACAGACTGAGTCACCAATCCTGGCTGTTTATTTATTAATGACAGCCATCCTTACTGTGTTAGGTGTTATCTCATTGTAGTTTTAATTCGCATTTCTCTGATGATTAATGAAACTGAGCATTTCTTCATATGTTTATTGGTTGCTTGTATGTAGTCTTTTGAGAAGTGTCTGTTTATGTCCTTTTCACGCTTTTTAATGAGGTTTTGTTTCTTTCCTTTCGATTCGAGTTCCTTGTAGATCCTGAATGTTAGACCTTTGTCAGATATTTTTTCCCATTCTATGGGTTGTCTCTTTACTCTTTTGATGGTTTCTTTTGCTGTGCAAAAGCATTTCCATTTCATAAGGTCCTACCTGTCTATCTTAGCTTCTGTTGCATTTTCCTTTGAGGACTTTGTCATTAATTCATAGCCTACTCCAACATCCAGAAGAGTGTTCCCTACATTTTCTTCTAAGGTTCTTACAGTTTGAAGTTTTATATTTAAGTTTTTGATCCAACCCCACATCTTTAAAATAAAAAATAAAAATAAATAAGTTTTTGATCCATTTTGAGTTGATTTTTGTATATGGCAATAGGTAGGGGTTCAGTTTCATTTTTCTACATGTGACTAGTCAGTTTTCCCAGCACCATTTGCTAAATATAGCTTCCTTTCCCCAGTTTGTTATTGATAGCTTTGTCAAAGATGCATTGATTGGGGGACCATGTTTTTATTCCAGATGTTCTGTCCTGTTCCATTGCCTATATCTGTACCAATACCATACCATCTTTATTACTGTAACCTTGTAATTATAGTTTAAAGTGTGAAGTGTAACACCTCCAGCTTTGTCTCTTTTGCAGAGGATTACTTTGGCTATTCACACTCTTTTTTGCTTCCATGTGAAATTCTGTATTGTCTTTTCTAGATCTGTAAAAAATGGTGTTGGCAATTTGAAAGAGATTGCATTTAATCTGTAGACTGCCTTGGGCAGAAAGGACATCGTGACAATATTTATTCTTCTAATCCATGAGCATGTGATATTTTTCCATTTGTTTGTATCATCCTTGATTTCTTTGAGCAGCATTTTGCGATTCTCATTGTAAAGGCTTTCACTTTTCTGGTTAGGTGGACACCAAGATATTTCATCTTTTTGGGCTATTGTAAATGGGACTGTGCTTTTTTATTTGTTTCTCAGCCTGGTTATTGTTGGTGTCTAGACATGCAACTGTCTTTTATGCATTGATTTTGTTTCCTGTGAAATTATTAAAGTCACTTCTCAGTGCAAGGAGCTTTTTGCAGACTCTCTAGGGTTTTCTAGGTATAGAATCATATCATCTGCAAAGACAGGTTAATTTCCTCTTTTCCTATTTGGATGCCCCTCATTTCCTTCTCTTGCCTGATTGCTCTGGCTAGGACTTCCAGAACTATGTAGAACAGGAGGGCTGAGGGGGGATAGCCTTGTCTTGTTCCAGTTCTTAAGCAGAATGCTTTCGGTTTCTGTCCATTAAGCATGGTTTTGGCTTGCAGGTGTCATAGATGGCTCTTATTGTTTTGAGGAATGTTCCTTTGATGCCTAAATGTTTGAGGGTTTTTATCAAGAAGGGATGCTGGATATTACCGAATGCTTTTTATGTATCTAATGAGATAATTACATGGTTCTTGTTTTTACACCTCTTAATGTGCTGAATTACGTTTACGGTCTTTTAGATTTTGAACCAACCCTGCATCCCAGGAATGAAGACTGCCTGGTCATGGTGGATAGTCCTTGAAATGTGTTGTTGAATGTGATTTGCTAGAATCTTGTTGAGAATTTTTGCATCTATGTTCTTCAGGGAAATTGACCTGTAATTATCTTTCCTTTTGGGGTCTTTGCCTTAGGTCCCAGGATGATATTAGCTTCATAAAATAAGCTAAGGAGAATTCCTTCCTTCTTGATTACCTGAAATACTTTCAGTAAGATTGGTATCATCTCTTCCTTGGATGTCTTGTAGAATTCAGCTGAGAAGCCATCTGGTCCAGGACTTTTGTAAGCAGAGAATTTTCTTATAACTGAGTTAATGTCCTGAATTGTTACTGGTCTGTTTAGGATTTCAATTTATTCTTGTTTCAGCCTTGAGATGTTGTGTGAAGCCAAAAATTCCTCCATTTCCCCTAGAATTTCTACTTTATTTGCATACAGATATTTATAGTAATCTCTGATAATCTTTTGACTTTTTCAGGGTCACTTGTGACATTGCCTTTTTTCATTTCTAATTGCATTTATTTGGACTTTCTCTCCCTCTTTTTTAGTCAATCAGACCAGGGGACTGTCTCTCCTTTTTATTCTTTCTAAGAACCAGCTATTTGTCTTATTGGTCCTAAGATATTTTTGTCTTCTATTTCCTGTAATTGTGACTTTATCTTAGTAATATGGATTTTTCTACTAAAATTAGGTTTTAATTGCTCGTGCCTTTCTGTCTCCCTGAGGTGTGACATTAGGCTATTTACTTGTGCTCCCTCTGTTTTCTTGATGTGAGCATGTAATGCTATGAACTTCTCTCACAACACTAATTTCATAGTATCCCAGAGGTTTTGATACGATGTGTCTTTGTTTTCATTTGTTTCCAGGAATCTTTTTATTTCTGTATTGACCCAAAATCATTCACTACACTGCGGATTATTAAATATGTTTCTGTAGGAGAAAAGCCACAAATAAGCTTGAGATAACAGGAACAATGTTGAGACTAGAAAATGATAAAATAGACTTGAAAATTATTGACTAAAAAAGAATGAACAATTTTTGTGGCTTCACAAAAGTTAAAACTAAAAATCTAAGCAACATTAATAAGATGGAACTGGGCACAGTGGTACACACCTGTAATCTCAGCATTTTGGGAGGCCAAGGCAGAAGGATTGCTTGAGCCCTGGAGTTTGAGATCATTCTGGCAATGTGATGAGACCCCATTTCTACAAAACATGAAAATCTTACCCAAGCATAGTGGCACCTGTAGTCCCAGCTACTTGGGAGGCTGAAGAGGGAGGATTGCTTGAGCCCAGGAGTTGAGGCTACAGTAAACTATGATTGTGCCACTGCCCTCCAGCCTGGGTGACACAGTGTGACTCTGCTCAAACAAACAAAAAAGATAAAATATATCCAAAGGATAGTCAAAGTAAGTTAAAGTTCTTACTAAATTCAGAAGGACAAAAATATTAACAAGTATTTAGATTGTTGGGAAATTTACACTTAAATATGAAGTTTACAGAGAATTAAGAGTAAACTGATTATTAGAATAAAACTCAATATCCTTTAAAGGAAGACTTTGTAATTCAGACTTCATATAACATATCAAGAGTGTACAGCAAACATTATGATTTATATAAAGAAACAGGAAAATGTCACTTGTAGTACAGAAAAAGCTATTAATATATCCCAATGATAAACCAGATGTTGCAATTAATAGACAAGTCTTTAAAGTAGTTTGTATAAATTCACTCAAAGGCTTACGGACAATATGATCATAATAAATGATTAATGAGGAGCTTTAACAGAAAAAAATCATAAAAATAAGCCAAATCAAAATTTAAAAAATGAAAAGTACAATATCTGATGAAAAAAAAATTCTGCCTGAGCTTAATAGCAAATTGGGTCCACAGAAGAAAGGTTAAAGACTTGGTAAGCTTGAAAACTGACAACAGAAATTATCCAACCTAAAGATCAGAAAAAAAAGATTATTAAAAAACCCTCCACAATCTCAATAATAGGTAGAATAATATTAAGCTTCTTATTATAAATGTAAATGAGATCTCAGAAGGAAAAGAGTATACTGAGAAAAAAAAAAGTCTCAAAAGGAATGGCCAAAAAATTTCCAAATTTGACGAAAAATATACAATTACAAAGTCAAAAAACTCAGCAAAACCTGAGCAAGAGAACAACAAAGAAAACCACACCTAAGCATGTGCGAGTTCATTGAAAACTAAAGATGGAAAAGAAAATATTGAAAGCAGCCAGAGACAAGACACATTATATATAGTACAAGAAAACAACTACACTACTGATGTCAGTCTTCTCATCAAAAATAATGAAGGCAAGAGTAAACAGAGCAATATTTCAAAGGCTCACACACACAAAAAAACTACTGTCAATCCCGAATTTTATAGCCAGCAAAAATATCCCTCAAAAATTGAGATGAGAAGACATTCAGATTTTTTTTAATGAGAAAAGTTGTCAAGAGCAGACCTGAACTACAAGAAAGGAATTTCTTCATACTACAAAATAATGGCAGAAGCTAGAAACTCAAATCTACAGGAAAGAATAAACAGCACCAGAAATAGTAAAGATGTGGGTACATATAAAAGACGTATGTCAGTTCAGGTCCTCCAAGAAGCAGATACCAAGATGGAATTAATGAGACAACTTATAAATCTAGATAAGTGGGATAGGTGTGTTCATTTTACTATTCCTTCAACCCACTGTATAACTGTTTTAATTTTTCTACAGTTTGAAACTTCAAAATAAATTTTATGAGGGAAAAAGTTGTGAAAAACCCACGTTTGAATAACTCATGAGCTGAAGAGGAAATCAGAAAAAAATGATAAAATATTTAAAATGAAAAACAAAAGGATAAACTATTAAAACCTGTGGAAAACAATTAAAGCAGTATTTCGAGGGAAAGTCATAGCCTGAAATGAATTTGTTAAGACTAGAAAGATTTAGGCCAGGCTCAGTGGCTCATGCCTATAATCCCAGTACTTTGGGAGGTCAAGGTGGGAAGATTGCTTGAGCCCAGGAGTTCAAAATCATCCTGGGCAACAGAGCAAGACATCATCTCTACAAAACATCAAAATATTAGCCAGCCATGGTGGCATGCGCTTGTACTCCCAGCTACTCCAGGG
>CAUYQG010158853.1:0-23704 GCA_963574415.1 Tarsius wallacei | reverse complement strand
GCCCAGACTGGAGTGCAGTGGCTGCTCCCGGCCACCGCAGCCTCAACCTGCTGGGCTCCGGCGATCCTTCCGCCTCAGCCTTCCAAGTAGCTGGAACTACAGGCACGCGCTACCATGCTCGGCTAATTTTTTTGATTTATTGTAGAGATGAGGTCTCGCCAAGTTGATCAAGCGGGTCTCGAACCCACGGGCTCAGGCAATTCACTCACCTCGGCCTCCCAAAGCGCGGGATTACAAGCTGAGCCACTGAGCCTGGCCGTAAAATTAGTTTTAAATACACTACCAAAATGGATTGAAAGGAAAGAATTCACAGAGGCCAAAAAACAAAACGAAAGCAGGAAACCTGGGAGGTAAGCAATTTTGCTAGACTAGTTTTCATTCTGAGGATTTCACCCAAACTCTGAAGATCTTGAGCCTTCATCAAGGTGACTGAAGAAGACCTAGGAAAGCTTAGGACACTCCAGTTCTAAGGAGTCTAACAGGAGCTGCTACTTAAAAAAAAAAAAAAAACTTTACCCCAATCTATAAATATACTAGAAATAAACCCAATGTCCAGAAGAATGCAGCAAAGAAATTGTCTTGCATTTACATTGACACTATCATTTTAATTTGACTTGACATTTTAATTTGACACTGAATAAAAGGGAAATGATGGTGGTGATCTGCCTTTAAACTACATAGCTACAGGTCTCCCCTCATTTGAGGGTAAGGTCTGAATTCACACTACATGTGATTTATAAAAAACCCAAGATACAGAATTTAATTGTCCTGGGTTAGTACTACCCTCTACCCTGCCAAAAAAAAAAAAAAAACCTAGCAGAAGCAAACATAAATCCCGGATAGAGTACCAAGGAAAATGAATACCTTACAAGGAACAAAGGAAGGAAAGATATATGGAAATAAACCACTACTGAGGACAGGAGAAACAACAGACTGAAATCAGATCTCTAAAGATAAGACGTTGGAGTTCTTAGGTACAGAAATAAAATTAAATGCTTAATTTAAAAACTATTTAGAAATATGTTACAACTACTTAAAATAAAGGTTTAAGTATGAGCAAGAAAAATCAAGCAGATTGCAGGGAGGTTGACTTCTAGAAATAAAATACAATCATTGAAATGAAAAAATTCAATTAAAACATTTAATCACACACATTAGACATAGCTGCATATAGAATTAGTGAACTGAAAAATCTGTAATGATACAAATGCTCTGACCAGAAGAAAGCCCAGACCAAAATAAAACTCAAAAAGAAAAAGATTGAGATGTTAGATTGAGTTAGAAAAGGTCTAATTTTTCTAATCAGAGATCTAGAAGGAGATAATAAAGAGAATAGGGAAAGTAAATATTCAAAGAAGACTAACAAAATGTTCATAATAGTGAAAAATATGGAAACAACTTAAATGGCTATCAATGAAAAGGCAAATGAATAAATTCATTGTAGTGTACTTACATGTTTTTATATTACACAGAATCCCAAACAAGAAAACTTCAGTTCATTCAACAGTATGCATGATTGGCGATATAAGTTTAAGAAAAGATTATATAGTATATTATTTTTTATTAAATAAAAATAACTAATAAAAGCAGCGCTTTAGGCCGGGATCTGTGGCTCAGCCAGTAATCCCAGCACTTTGGAAGGCCTAGGCAAGTGGGTTGCCTGAGCCTACGGGTTTGAGACCAGCCCGGACAACTTGACAAGACCTCGTCTTTACAATAAATAAAAAAAAATTTGCCAGGTTTGGTAGCATGCCTCTGTAATTCTGGCTACTTGGAAGGTGGAGGCAGAAGGATCGCTGGAGCCCAGCAGTTCAACGCTGGGGTGGCAATGAGTGTGCCACTGTACTCCAGTCTGGCTGACGGAGTGAGACTCCAACTCAAAAAAAATAAAAACTCTTTAAAGCTACATATAGATGCAATAAAACAATAATAAAAAAGGAAAGTAAGGGAATGATGATTGCTTTCACCAGTGGTTATACTAGGTGGGAGAGATAGGCCAAACCATATGATACTATATATATAGATGCAAGTTATTAAAAAGTTTTAGCTTTTGGCTTTGGTAATGAATCCACAGGTGCTTATTAAACTATAAATGTAACTAATTAAAAATATAAGGAAATAAATAAAGTTGGTTCATATGTTGACCAAAGATGAAAGTGTGCCATAAACCAAGGATCCTGGTTAATCCAGTTCTGTATACTAACAGTACATTGAGGAGGTGGGAGAAGAAAGAAGGAGACTGAGAATCTTCTAAAATTGTTGAAGTCTACTAACTCTCAATTAGGAAACAAACAAATCTCAAGTAGGATTAAAAAATAATAATGACACATAATAACATATCATTTTGTGGTGGGAGAGACCAAAGCTTGGAGATATTGAGTGATTTACCCAGTTTCACAATGCTGGTAAATGATAAATTCAAATTCTGAAAAAGTACTACCAGCCCCACCAGATCCACCATCTTCCTAGTAGCACTGTCAATAAATGAATAATGCAATATATTATACCTAAGGTGTCTTTAAACAAAACTCTTTCTGCATAACCTTCTGATACCACCATGCCCAGTGACATGTCCAGGAATATTAATTCTTTGTTCTTGTCTAGATGTCCACAAGTCTCTTGGACGCTCTCCAAATTCCTACATCACATTTGATCATCCATTTAAAGTACTGTATACTGACTATTATCTAAAGATGCAAGGGTTTTGAATCCTGGCTCTTGCACTTACTAGAACAAATTCTGAGTTCATTTGAGCCTCACTTTCTTTATATGCAAACTGGGATACAAACACAAACTGTTCAGGGATTCTTGAAATGATACAATGAGAAAATGAGGTCCATAAAGCTTTAGTTTGTTTCCTGTTACTTAGAAGCTCTCAGTAAGTGATGGCTGCTGCCATTATTAGACCCCTTAGCAGTACTGCTTTTACAGCCTATCTAGTGTATTCATTTTCTCCTCCTAGTTTGCCTAAGTTTAAGTGATCCATCTTTATTTAGTCTACTGGTCGTGTTCAGATGTAGTCTTGGTCCTAATTATTAATTTTAGCTCATTTAAAATATTCTGGGCCAGGCTCGGTGGCTCAGCCTGTAATCCCGTGCTTTGGGAGGCCGAGGTGAGTGGATTGCCTGAGCCCGCGGATTCGAGACCCGCCTGGGCAACTTGGTGAGACCTCATCGCTACAAAAAATTAGCCAAGCGTGGTAGCACGCGCCTGTAGTTCCAGCTACTTGGAAGGCTGAGGCGGAAGGATCACCAGAGCCCAGAAGGTCGAGGCTGCGGTGGCCGGGAACATGCCACTGCCCTCCAGTCTGGGCGACTGAGTGAGACTCCAACTCAATAAAATAAAATAAAATAAAATAAAATATTCTGAATTTCACACAAGGTAATATGACTATAGTGATGCATTGCCAAATACCCATTTTCCAAATTGAGATTTAAAAATCTCCAAACTTTCATCTCCTGAATTGGATTCACTAGAATGGAATAAATGAAGACAATGTTCACCAAGCTTTCTAAATAATCTACATGTCAATGGGGCAGATTGGCCAAAGAGTATTTGGCCAAATATTTCAAGATCTGTTGCTCTGAATTAAGTGGTTATGTAAAAAAATCACTTTACTGATACAATGATGTGTGAAGAGGATCACTCTAATGCTGGAGGTTAAAAATATAAAAACACCAAGTGCTCAAGTATATAGGCAGCTTGTGCTAATGCCAAAAGAAGGGGGAGGAGAGGCAGTAGAAACATGATGCCAGGCAGCAGACGTGAGGTGCATGCCCATGTAATACACGCAAAATGCTACATTGGTATTGATTTCTGAGACTAAAAATGCCTCTTTGTTCAAATTGTGCAAACTTGATAAAGCTACTAGCAGGAATGTTTATAACGTTTTACTTTTGAACTAATCACTCTTATTTTTTTTTCAGAGTATAAATAAAAACTATAGAGAAAGTCCTCCTGCTTCTGAGTAGAAGGTGGTAATTGACTTGGAGCCTTAGTCCTGCTTTCGGACGTTTTGGCATAGTCATAACATTGCGAAGTTGCTCACGTTTCTCATACCCTTCCATCTGATCTCATTTGTGCATGTGTTTCTTGTAGGTGGAATGTTCTGCCTGCTAATGACTTAATATGCCTATGAACACAGAGAGCAGGAATTTTTTTTTGTTTGACGCAAACCAACATTCTGTGCCATTTGATCATTTTTAAGTAGTATTCAGGCTTTTAGAAGATTAAGTATTGTGGTATCACTGGAGAGGAAGAAAGCAAGTACTGCAGTTAGCACAGGAGAAAAAATAACGTAAAACAGTTCTGTAAGAGCCTTGCAATACAGAAGAGTATTTAAATAATCTGCTAGAATATCAGCAACTGGAGTATGCTAGAGGACTGTTAGGAGAAGAAATGTGCCCACCTCCTGGCAGCTGAGGATGAACAACTTAAGTGATAAATTCCAGTCCATCAGCTTCCCAGATCACATTATACTAACCTTGTAAAAAGAATTTTGCTCTCTTTTACACAAAACACAATTCATAAAATCTTTTTATGTCATCGGGAAACTCGTCTACCTGCATATTCGTGGAACTGGATGACTGTTAACAGCCTGACATGGCACTGCTGAACAGCTCGGGATGTGGGGACAAGGAGTATCCTTCTGTCGTTCCCAACTGAAACAACATCCGAAAAAGTAGGCAGGCTGTATAGCATTATCCAAAATGGAGCCCGTCTGAAACTCCAAGTCTCCCAGAGACAAAAGTACTAGTCAACTCTTCTTCCTTTTTACTGCTGAAATTCATTTGCATCCACTGACATCTTTTAAAGTATTGCCCTCTTGGGAAAGTCTGCAACCCTCATAGAACACTTATAAACATTCATTTGTTTCTGATCGGACTTATGCTGTTTGTCGTTCCCCTGACTCATATTTTAGTTTCCCAGCAAGGAAAACTCACTGCCAAAAATATATCTAATGTTTACCATCTAGATTCTCTTGGTTTCAGAGACTTCCTATGGCCATTATAAAAAAATTAGATATTCACCTTATGCTTTAAAGGTCATAATTCCAGAAGTCTGACTCTTAATCTAGAAGAATTTCTTGTGTTCCAGAGAAAATGCAAAATGCAGACAGGTGAGTTCCAAAACTTCAGCTGCAGAGTAAGTGATAGTGGCTTTCTCCAAATATCTGTTAAAGTTTTAATATAATTACTGCTGCTAGGATTTTTTTTTAAGTAAAATGGTTTAGCGACCAAGAATTTAGCACTTTCAAAGCAGCCACATGGTCTGTTGCCAAGGACTCCCTTAAAGATTGTTTTGCTGGGGCTGTTCGACATCTGTCAGCATTTTCAGCATAAACCATCAGCTCAAAAAAATTCTTCAGCCTGAAACTTGATATGTCAGGTCTTAGCCTAGAAGTTTTATGTGTCTTTAGGAAAATAAGTTTGGGTGTTTTCAAGGTAGGGGAAAAATTCTAAAACACCATTTCAAGACACTCTTTTACTTTATACTTAGGTAAAAGGAAAACAGACATCTATATGACTAAAATAGACAGGAAATATCCAAACAATGATCGTGAAGTTTTCTTAACACTGTATTGCTGAAGCAGGATGTCTCTATTGGAGCTAGATGACTGCATTCTTAGTGGGATGGCATATGGAACTCTGCCCAGCCTTAATACCGGAGGTCAAAATGTGCCCACCTCCTGGCAGCTGAGGATGAACGACTTTAGTGACAAATTCCCGTCCATCAGCTTCCCAGATCATTGGATAGCCAGAAAAGACTAATATAATAAACACAATTTGCCAAAAGGCATCGTGATCCACTAGTGGATTGTGGTTTTGCACAGCTTTGACACACATTATCCTGACATCTAAAATTACTTCTCTGAGTACAGCTGTGTGTGTGATGCTGGACTTCATTCCACAGGATGACCCCGTGTAGTCCACTTACAACAGGAATGCACTTTTGAACCTAAAGCTATCGCTACAAATCTCACTGTAAGTGTAAGAATTCATGAAGAGTTCCAGTTTATTAGTTTGTAAGGATTTGCCTTTGAGGGTAGAAAGATTGTACCTTAAAATTGCCATTGTGTTCAAGATGGGGGAAAAAAGTCATCTCAATGAATGAAGTCCTGGTATTTTTTAGTGGACTATTTGTAATGTGAACTTTATTTTATATGATGCTAACTGGAAGACAAGAATGAGCAGGCCTTCTACATACCGGTTGTGTGGCAGAACTTCTCGGAACTACAGATTTCCTAAATCTCTACCGCATAACCCTCAGGGAAAATACAAACTCACAAATATATAAACATTCAAACTGTACTAATATTGAACCACAGAGCACCTTAGCATGCTTGCTGACCTTTAGCTGTATATTTAACCAATAACATTGCATCTTTTGAAGGTGTCTGGGGTATACCTGTGGTTGTAGAAATACCAAGTGACTCAGCTTTGGTAGTTGCAGTGGTAAGGAAAAAATTATTGCCTCCTTCCTTTACTGATTCTGGTGCACTTTTAGAAGATACAACTCAAGGCCGGGCTGTGGCTCACGTCTATAATCCCAGCACTTTGGGAGACTGAGGTGAGAGGGTTGCCTGAGCCCAAGGGTTTGAGACCAGCCTGGGCAACTTGGCGAGACCGCATCTCTACAATAAATCAGAAAAAGTAGCCAAGTGTGGTGGCATGTGCCTGTAGTTCCAGCTACTTGGAAGGCTGAGGCAGAAGGATCGCCTGAGCCCAGCAGGTCGAGGCTGAGGTGGCCGTGAGCAGCATGCCACTGCACTCCATCCTGGGGGACAGAGTGAGACTCCTGCTAAAAAAAAAAAAAAGATGCAGCTTAATACCTGGGCCTCTGGCTTCTAGTATATCTGCTCTCACGTCACTCTGGGAGGACCATGTGCACCACCTGCTCTCTGAATCTTGAGTGAGCCAGGTCCTTTGGAGGAATTAAATGAATAAAAACCAAGTGCAGACCAAATAGTCTTAAAAATTCTTTCCAGTAGATACAAGCAAACATAGTAGAGATCTGATCATTTCACTTCCCTTAAAGTGTTCTGTTTTCCCACTCAGCACAGTGGAGGAGGCCCTCAAAGATGTCTCCATTCTTTTTCAAATTCCCACTTCAAGCCATTTCTCCTCTCCTTTCCACCCCACATGCCCCTGAAGCTCCATCCACTAAGCAGCTGTACCCCATGCCATAGGTAGACCACACCCTGCCCCATGGTACAAGCAGCTCCTCCTGCCTGGAGACCCTCTCACTGTCCTATCCTCGATGAACATCTTCCTGCCCATCAAAACCCAGATCTCTGTCTGATACGTGCTTTATGTCTGCATTCTTCAGAAATTATTGGTTTATAATCAAATTTATCTTCATTTTCCACAACAGTCTTAAAGTTTATGTGTTCTTGTCTCACTACTAATAAAATTATGTTTATAGACATAAAATGATGTGACTAGTATTAAAAGCATCCAGAAAGGTAAGGATTTTCCTTCTGAGTTTTTATTCATTTTTAAAATCTAATACTGAAAAAAAGTCAACTCCTGAGCTAATCACAGATTCTTCTATTTCAACAGGGTTTTCTTCTCAGTAGATATAGGAAAATGTACCAGTTTTCCTGATTGATTTGTGCTTATTGATCACTGAGCTTAGAACTGTAAACCTGAATTTCAGTTCTGCTCTTCGGCTTATATTGTATAACCTTAGAAAAAATTATGGAACTTTTTTTCTCCTTGTTTCTGAAAAAGGAAATAGTAAGTCTAACTATATCACAAAGTTGGTCTAAAGCTCAAAACAAATTGTATAAGTAAAACAACTAGAAAACTGTATGCCTCTACATTCTTAGAAAGTGTATATTTATATTTATATGAATAGAACACAGGTTTATTATTGGCATCAAAGGAAACTAGAAGTCTACAGTATATGGAGCCCAAATAAAATCTGGTCCCAAAAATAGTGGTTAGGGTGTTAATTGTTTTCCATTTCAAACTCTGATTCCACTTATTCATGGTTTACAAAGTGTTTTGTAGGGATAGTAACTATTCTGAAATAGCTAATAATAGTGCTAACTCCTAGTGATCCTCAATACATAAGTGTGTGTGTGTGTGTGTGTGTGTGTGTGTGAAGACATTTTTGCCACAGAGTATCTGAAGCAAAAGAAAAAGATAAGCACCAATTAGAACTCTCAAATCTTTATTATTTTAAACTGTAATAAGTGCACAAAGATATGTGGACTTTGGTTTCTGGCAGTTATTTTAGACTAGCAATCTTGACTTCAAAACATCTAGAAATATTAAGAATAATGTGACAGGTGCCCTTTTAAATCCTGATTGAGATCACAAAAAGATGTT
Organism: Tarsius wallacei; assembly: GCA_963574415.1. Taxonomy (NCBI): domain Eukaryota; kingdom Metazoa; phylum Chordata; class Mammalia; order Primates; family Tarsiidae; genus Tarsius; species Tarsius wallacei. The sequence goes on along the minus strand of CAUYQG010158853.1, from coordinate 15,368 downwards.
AAATTTCTGGGTGAGGAAATAGAGACCTGGAAAGCAGAAGTCACATCCACGGTGAGGTAGTGACAGCCACAAATGGCCTCAGGGCATATGGTGATTGGAGAAAGGCCTTATCCAGGAAAAACTGGGAAACTGGAATCTATACCCCTGCAGTAAGCCAAGACCCTTCAATGAAAATAGTAGATCCAGAAAATCCACTTGCCCGTAAAAGGAGAAAATGAGGAAAGGTATTTGTCTTGGTCTAGATTCTAAATGGAAGAAAAGTCTTATTTGAGAACCTATTTTAATAGATCTCTTATCATGTCATTGTGGTTCACATTTGTACAACTTACATGATGGTCAAGCAGAACCAAAGCTAAGAAATTCGCTACAAATGGCCCCAGGTTAGAAGCGTTCTGGGAGTTATAGAAATTGGAGGAGCAACACTCTCAAATCAGACCTCATAGAATTCACACAGATAAAGCCCAGCTGAATATAAACACACAATCCAACATTTAAAAGGGCACAAAAAAGAAGCCATCATTAGTAAGTCAAGAGAGTAACAAACAGTAGAAAAGATTTTGGACTATGTTTAAAACGTCTAAAGAAATAAAAGAGCAAATCACAAAAAAGAACAATATTTTATATAAAGATAAGGCATATTTTTAAAATACCCTAATAAAACTTTTTAAATGAAGTGAAATTAAGAAAATTAAAACTTTATTAATAGTTCAAATAGCTGAAGAGAGACTAAGTAAAATGGTTTATCCACAGTGGTATGCTGATAGATGTTTAATAAACCACTCCCCAGGAGGAAAAAAATCTCTGTTTAGTAGTATCTGCTAAATACCATGGTATACATACTCTCACCATGGCCATTTTTAAGCTACCAATCTGATGTCAGTAAATGCAGAATTGAGAAAAGATGTATACACTTGGTTCTTAAGAGCCGATATAAACCGGTTCCTGCACATGATTGGATATGTAACTGAATAAACTACCCAGAATGCAACACAGGGTGATAGGAAATGTTTATAAGACATGAAGGACAGGTTGTGAGGATCTAGTATATGTTTAACCATCATGACTAACATTTTTCCAGAACTGATGAGTCAAGAATTTTAAGATCTAGGAACACCACAGATAGCATGCAGATACACATTATAAGGAAATTGCAGAACAACAAAGCCAAAAAGACAACCTTAAAAGCATCCAGAGAAAAACTATATCAACTACAAAGAGCAACAGTTAAGATGTCTTAAGGTAACAGTGAAAACCAGAAATAACGGAAACATCTTCAAAGGGCAAAGAGAAGCACTGCTAACCTAGAGCTGTATACCTAGTGAAAATATTATTTTAAAGCAAAGGCCTAATAAAACATTTGCAGACAACAAAAACAGAGTTAACCCACAAGATGAAAGGAATGAAAGAAAAAGATGTACTTTAGGATGAAAAAAAATGATCCAGAAGGAGCATGGACAAAGAAATGGGTGAACATTTAGGTAAATCTAAGCCAATGTTAAAATAACAAGATTAATGATAATATCTGTTGAATAAAAGCCATATGAACAGTGAGTTTTCTTTTCTCACAGATACTAAATAACTTATTATGATGTATTTAATTTAATTATATCACCAAGTAGAAGTTTTAACCATCTTTTGTTCACTTTGACTTATAATACAATCAGGAAAAAGACATTAAACATTTTGATGTAAGAATTACTGATTTTGCCGGGCTCGGTGGCTCAGCCTATAATCCCACGCCTTGGGAGGCTGAAGTGAGTGGATTGCCTGAGCCTACGGGTTTGAGACCCGCCTGGGCAACCTGGCGAGACCTCATCTCTACAATAAATCAAAAATTAGCCAGGCGTGGTAGTGCGCGCCTGTAGTTCCAGCTACTTGGAAGGCTGAGGCGGAAGGATCGCCGGAACCCAGCAGGTTGAGGCTGCGGTAGCCGGGAGCGGCCACTGAACTCCAGTCTGGGTGACAGAGTGAGACTCCAACTCAAAAAAAAAAAAAAAAGAATTCTGATTTTAATCCAAGTAACATTTTTCTAAACATGCTGAAAATGTTAGTGGGCTTTACATTTGTAATGAAACAGCCATAGATACCTGAGATTTAAAAAAAATTTTATTGTAATATTCATTATGTGGTTCTAAGTCATTATCTAGCAAGGATTTACAATTTAGGTTGAACTGGTCATTATATTATATTAAAGTTAGGGTTGTGAAAAAGCTTACCCCCCAAAAAATTGGAAGTACAAGGCCTTTGTTTCTCCTTACTTACATGCTGATGACTTTTTACCACTGGGAAAGTTATGCACTCACTGACTCACAAAAAAAGATAAGCTTATTTTATAGTATCCTCCAATAAAAGGAGCTAGGGGTCCTTGGAGAAATTCCAGGACTAAAGCAGAGAAAGTGCATGATGAGCCTGAAATATTTCATGGTGCCAGAAAATAAGAAAGTGCTCAAAAAATTATGGGGACATGTGAAACAGATACAAGAGGCAGCTTGAAGGAAGTTTCCCAATGGCTAAATCTGGGACAATTTCTTCAAAAAATGATGATAGTAATAGATTATAATCCATAAAGTAAAATGAGAATCCATACTTTTGTAAATAAATAATTGAATGGATACTTATATGTAGGAGAAGAGAAAGCTTTTTCTCACAATATAACTTAATATAATGTACAATATAATATGATAAAGTTAGAAGGCAAATTTTAAAAATTACCATTTGTAAAATATCACAGTAATAGTTGTTTCTCTTAAGAATTATCAATGGATGTTAAAATGGTGACAGTATGATGAGAAACAGGATATTCACACATCCTCAAAATATCACCCATATCATGCTTTAGTTCCAAAGGGAAAAATAGAAACATTACAGTGAAAAAAACCTGGACGATACCATCTTAACCAAATGATCAAAGTTAACATCACTGGTAAATGAACAGATTGACATCATATTTCTCCTGATAATAATGCACTGAGAAAGACATACTATTTATATGGGTTTCTTGCCAAAAAATGTACAACCTGAGATTACTAATGAGAAAACATCAAATTAAAGGACACTGTACAAAACAGCTGGTCGGTACTCTTCAAAAATTGTTAGGGTCATGAAAGATGCAAAAAGACTGAGGTATTGCTCCAATCTAAAGGAGGCTCAAGAGACATAACAACTCAGTGTAATGTATGATGTAGGATTAGGTCCTAGACCACAGTATCGTAGCATCAATTTCCCGACATTGATTGTTTGTATAATTGTGTTAGAATACTAACATTTAGGAATCTGGGTAATGGCTATACAGGAATTCTTCGTATTGATTTTGCAACTTTTGTATAAGACTGAAAAGATTCAAGATAAAAATTATGTTAGAAGTCAAAGATAGGGATATAATAGTCTCCTTAGGCCTCTCTAGCCTCTCTCCCTCTCAGAAAGGCGGTTTCTGAGTTACCTCCCCTCACAGTCTATCCAGAGACATCAGAGCATGGCTTCAGGAGAAGTGGGCCAAGAGAAGGCTGGGCAGGAAGGAAATAGTCGAATCTGAAGCACAAGGTTCCTACTGTGTGGAATGAGTGTGGCAGAGGTGATTAAAATGCCATCTTTCTACCTCCCACCCCTCTCCTTCCTCTGCCTGCATACCCAACATCCCAGGCTGCTTTTAATCCTATTGGGAGGCTGTACAGGGAGAAAGAAAGAAAAATAATAATGAATAGCTGTGTTTTTTGGAACATGAATAACAGTTTCCCTTTTGGGACTTCAAGAATAAAAAATGAAAGGCATTAAATCTTGCTAACTTGTGCAGGAGTGTGTGTGTGTGTGTGTGTGTGTGTGTGTAGGTAAAAATGTAAACCACCACCGTGGAAAGAACAATGATAGTTTTTAAATTCTACTAAAGTAAAAGAAATCATTATTTCTGAATGAGGTATATTAAAGGACAGTGAGGAAAAGAACAGGTTATTTTTTTAGAGCTGGATGGATTAGGAAATACCCTTTTCCAGCTAACTCTAAAAGAGATGAGCTGTTGTTGCCAAGATGTGTTTATCAAACGTCTAGGCTGTCTCACAGGAAGTGAGGTTTGGTTTAGCTCCATAAAATAGCTCTGTATCTTTATTTTAGCCAAATCTCTACAAGACTCCTACCATCTCCCTCCGCCACCAGAATGAAAGGGCAACCACAGCAGGGAACCTGACTGCACCAGCAGAGCAAAAGCTGGCGGGAGGCCTGTGAGTCCTGCCTGGCTTTTAGAAGTAATCTCTCTCTGTTTGATTCATTGCTTCTCCTGAGCCAGCTCCAGACTGCTTTTCTTAAGATAAAATAATTTGTAGAAGTGAAAAGAGTGTATTGCCATCGTTCATTCTTTGTACTTAAGATAACAAAAAGTGCACAAAATTTTCATGCTCATGTTGACTCCTTCTCAGGGCCCCATCCTGGTTTCAACACACTGTGGAAGTGGCGTGAGGAAAGCTACAGACAGCAGTCGGTGTGAATTCAGACCACATGACTCACTGCTGTGCTTCTCTCTGGAGATGTTTTCTGTGAGCTGGCTTCACTCAGGTTGATCACTTGGCACCGTGAGATTTCACTAGATTGCCCCTCTGGTGGCTCAGACAGGACCTGGGGCTTCCTGGATTTGCATCTGGATACCCCCGCCCCAGCACACACATGCACACACACTTAATCAGCATCAAGTAGTGCAGTTTCCTCTATAAGTGATAGGCGCTGCTGGCTGTTGGTGTTGTTTTTGGCTCGAGGCCTCATAGACCAGCCAGCTGTTGTGTAAGCACGGTCTGTCTGAGTTGCTTTGGACTGACTGTCTTCTTAGAAGTCCTCTTACTGTTCATTATTTTGCTAGCAAGCCATGACTATTATTAGTCTAAAATTCCTCAATCTATGTTTTCTGTACTGTAAGATACTGAAGTGTAGAGAATCAGAACCCTATGATCTTCAAGATGCTCTTTTGTTCTTCAATTCTATACTTTGGGATTGAAACCAGTGTGGAAACTGTAAATTTGCTAAGTTTAAACCAGAATTTAAGGTGGGAGTTAATAACAATGCTGTTTTAAAAACTTCTGGTGTGTGCCTTTTTATTTTTTACTCATCATATGGCCTATTCAGAAAAATACAAATTAAAAGAAAACATTAAGTAGCTCTTGGCAGAAGGTCAAAACCAGCATTGCAGGGAAGGTATTTAACAGTCTTTTAAGTGTGGACTATTTGTGTAAGCAATAACTACACATTTCTTAGGACTGGGAAGGACTATTTTCACAGTCTTTCATGGAAATATTTCTAGACAATTTTGTGGCTCTTTTCCCTGAGCTCATTTATTTGCTTTTGCTTCAGAACAGAGCATTTTAATGAGCAGCTTTATGGGCCCAGTCGTGCTCAGCAAGCTCCACAAGACTGGATTCCTGTAACACATAACCTTTGCCCTATTTTCCATTAAAACATGGCACTTTCCTATAATCGACTTAGTGCTAGGACCTTGAAAAAAAAAATGCAACTGATACTTTTGTCTACTACTCAGCACACTAAAATTAATAATTTTTTACCAAATATTTGTTGTTTCCTTATAGTTTTTAAATTGTGTATATTAATATTTTGAGCCACAAGCATCTTTTTTGTAAGATGCTCATATCTTCATGCTTCATACCTTCACCTAGTGCAATATTTCCATACCCTCCCACAAACACAATCATCTAGCCATCTCTATAATTCATTGAGTCATGTACAAAGGCAAATGAATCCCAGATTATTTGGGAAACATGAACACTCAAAAATCAAATGGTAGTTTTCTGTCTTCACTTGATTTTCTACATAATAATTTGTGTCAGGAAAACCCCCTTACGGTGTCACTGCACTGCCCTCAGATGCATTTTGATTCCTCATTGTGCTTTAATTCAAATTCAGGACACCTATTTTCTAGTTTCTACAGAATAGCCTAGCTATTTTTGTGTGGAATAACTTCTTTCTAAACCGAAAACATCCAAATTTGCCTCAATTTTCTTCTGGGTTCCACTTCCAGTATTTTCATCAGTTTATTTGCTAACATGCAACCTTTCCCTTTCACTTTAGCGGGTGCCCCAAGCAGGATGCAGAGGCCTAGAAGCGTCTAACAGTGCTGAGAACAGTGGAGCCATTGTTATGTGGAACATTCAGTCTCCCTGGTTCATGCATTCCAGCCCCATTTGCTTTTTAAACCTATACTATGGGTTTAGAGTAGTCTGTGGTTCCTTATCACACCTAGCTCTTTTTCTGCACTGCTTACTTCAGCCAATCTGTCCTCATCTTAGAATTCTGTTTACTTTTTCTTCTTAGGACAAGGAGAGCACTATTTAAAACAGTGAAGTAAGTTTAGGGTGAATGAAAGGAAACCTACTTCACACAGCAGGTTATAAAATTGTGGAACTCATTAGTCCCAAAAGGTGGGACTGGCAGGAAATATAAATGAATTTAAAAACTGTTTAGCCACATTTATGAATGAGAGTCACAAATGGCTACTGAGAAAACTTTTAACTGAAGTCAGAGAGCTACTCTCAGTCCTCGGGCAGAACATCTCTTGAGATTCTACTGCCTGACCTTGGGTCTTGATACAGAGACCTGCTAATGTCTGTCCATATTGCCACAACCCCTATGGGCATGGCAAGGGTTCAAGCCCTCCTGTGCATTCCTGAGAGCTAATAAAAGGTACGCATCCCCTTATCTCCTGTGCACTCCCAGTAAGTAGCTTCAAAGTATCCTTAACTTCCTTGTAGAATATGCCCAATCAACTGAAAGATGTAAATCCCCATTTAGTAGTCATAGGTTTGAATAATATAGTATCACTGTAATTGTAGGTCTCATGATTTGTATAACTTTTGCGTAATACATGTTGTCTTAGGTCTTGTAAACTCCCTTTACTCTATGGCAAGCTTGATTAACGCTTCTGCCAGGCCCTACTGACAAAAGCTATGAGATACCTCTGGTACCTGGCACCAGGAAGTCCGGGCCAAAGAATGTCACTATTGATAAATGCAGTTGAAACTCTAGTTCTATACAAGGCTCTGCTGCTCACGTGGCTAATGTATAGGTACTAACAATTCTGGACTTATAAAAGTGAACTGTAAAAGCCTGCAGGGGGAGCAGAACCATTTCAAAGTGGCCAAAAGCCCACTCTGCTACCTGGATTCAAATTCAGAAATAAACTTTCTACCAGTTCCCTGCCCCTTTGATTTATTGGTATCGAGGGAGAGCAGACAGACCATTCCAGTCTGGCCATCCTGTGTCCCCTCTGCCCTGGTCCTCAGTCTCACTGGGTCTCAAAAAGACCCTCCAAGCCTGATCTGGAATAGGCAACTTTCTTTTTAAAATAAAGACTAGAAGAAAGCTTTGTAACTTTTCCTTTGCCATTTAACAATCTGCCTTCCACTGTGCCAATTATGACTGTCAGGTAAAAACTAGCTGAGATCACATTTGGATCTTTAAAAAAACATTGATACTTTCTTTTATGTTAAGTCAGATCCTTCTTTTTACTGGGAATTTTCAGGCTTGAGACAATAATAGCATTTTTTTTCACCCTGGCCTCTATCCTCAGTAGAACCTTCAGTCATTTCCCAGACCTGTAGATATCTCTACTGCAGGAGTTCTCATACTGAACACTTAAAAATGCAAATATGGCCAAGGGCAGTGGCTTATGCCCATAATTCCAGCACTTTGGGAAGCCGAGGTGAGAAGATTGCCTGTGTCCACAGGTTCAAGCCCAGCCTGGACAACTTGGTGAGACCTCATCTCTACAATAAATCAAAAACTTAGCCAGCTGTGGTGGCGCATGCCTGTAGTTTCAGCTACTTGGAAGGCTGAGGCGCAGGACCACCAGAGTCCAGCAGGTCGAGGCTGCAGTGGCCGTGAGCATGCCACTGCACTCCAGCCTGGGTGACAGAGTGAGATTCCGACTCAAAAAAAAATGCAAATACTCCAGGCCTCGCCCCAGACCCCAGTTAAATCATAGTCTATGAGGATGGTGGCCCTTGGGTATCAGTATTCTCTAAAAGTGTCCCAGGTGATTCTCCTGACAGCCCCACAGTAAACCTTGGCCTGCCAGTTTCTCTCTTCACCCTAAGCACCTGCTTGGCTTCCCAGCGGTGTCTGTGACATCATTCTGCAGTGCCTGCATCCCATATTATCAGTGACTGTGGTGAGGCTCCCCGCACTAGTCAGTAGTAATACTGGATCTTCATCCTTTCTCTGTCCTTCCACCTGTGAACTCCTAGTAAAAGAAAACTTGCTGTGAAATCTGGCCCATTGCAAATTTACGGTACCCAGAGCTTACAGGACCTTCCCTTCCTTTTACTCACCTCTTTGATGACTAGCCTGTCATATAGACGGGGACATTTGGACGGTGATATTTGGGCCAAGTCTGGAAAAATGAAAATATTTTAGAAGTCAGATATTAGGCAAAAGGGCATTCAAATTCAAAAGGTCAACATGGCCAGAAGCACCAGGTTGAGATGTGCATGGTTTGATATGGGAATAGTCAGTGGCCTGATATAGCTGGAATATGGCATGGAAGGTAAATCTTCGTGATATTTCTCCTTTATTGTTACATGGAATCTCATTTGTTTTCTTCATGTCATCTCTGGTATCTTCTTTTGTCTTCTGGCTCCTTTTTTTATCTTCATATACACACATCTTCCTCGCCCTGTAAGAAATCATTTGATCAACCCTGATACCTTGCCATTTCCCCCATTTTTCTGCCAAGCTCTCAAATATCACTCACACTTTCTTCCACTCCCTTTTCTGCATTCTCCACCTCTCCCACCTAATCTAGCCCTGCCCTCCCAACTCCTGTCCGCAGCACCATCCCCACAAAAAGGCTCCATGAAGGATTTCTACATCATTTAGACAAAGCCATTGGCAATCGGCCTCTTTGCAGTACCTGGCACTGTTGACAACTGCATTTTCTTAAAAACTTTTTTTATCCCAAAGTAGCCTGGGATGTTGCAGATCTCTGCATACCCCCCACTTCCTGTCCACTCCCTGGTCTCCTTGGCTGGTACTTCTTCTACCTCCTAATTGTAGGTATTTCAGAACACTTTTCTCTTCCCTTACTTGTTTCCTTCCATTATTCATCCTGTCACTCTGAAAACATGTACTGAGCACACACACTAGACCAGGCACTTTGTTAAACACAAATAAACCTAAGTCTGGTGTTCTCTGTACACTCATTGTTTTTAAGTGTGTTTTCTATTCTTATGGCTCCAGATTCCACTTCTGTATGAAAGGTTTCTAAATCTACATTTTCTGCTGTGACTTCTGAATGCTGTTTCTCTGATTCCAGTTGCTACTAGATATGTCCTTTGCATCTACTCAAACACAGTTTACTCAAAAATAAACTCATTTTCTCCATGAAAATCAATTTCCCTGACTCAGTTTATTTACCCCAGTTAATGAAGTCACCATATCAGTCTTCAAGACTGGACATCTGAGCATGTTATGTTACTCTTATCTCAATTTTATATGTTATTATTATTTTCTGATTATTTCTTCTTTAGAATGTCTTTAAGATCCACTCTTTCCTCTTCTCCTTTTTTTTTTTCTTTTTTTTCTTTTTTTTTTTTGAGTTGGAGTCTCACTCCTTTGCCCAGGCTGGAGTGCAGTGGCATGCATGCTCACGGCCACTCCAGCAACGACCTGCTGGGCTCCAGCAATCCTTCTGCCTCAGCCTTCCAAGTAGCTGGAACTACAGATGCGCACTACCACGCCTGGCTATTTTTTATTTTATTGTAGAGATGAGGTCTCGCCAAGTTGCCCGGTCTGGTCTCAAACCCACGGGCTCAGGCAATACACTCGCCTTGGCCTCCCAAAGTGCTGGGATTACAGAGCCCGGCCCCTCTCCATTTTTATAGCCACCTGTTTGATCCAGGCTTTTATCCCATCACACATAGTTTCCTACCAAAGGCAATAATTGATTTTTCTGCTTCCAGTTTCACCTTCCTTAAATAAATGCAGTGCAAACAGCTGCCATCCTAATCTTCCTAAAACACCACGTAAGCATGTCCTTTCTGGTGGGCTTGCTAGCCCCCCCCACACCCATCTCTTTAGCATAACTTTGATTCTCTACAAGCTGACCACTCATTTCACAATTCAGCCATATTATTCTTCTACTCAACATGCTTGCCACCATTCCCTCTCTAATACTTTCCCAAGTACCCTCATTTTCTTTGTTCCTCTTGCCTGGATGCCTTCTTGATGTCTGCATGCCCCAATACAACCAGGTCAGTGCTTATGCACTTTCTGTCTACAACCTTGCCTGCTTCCTAAAGCCTCTAGAAATCTCTTCTTTCTTAAAAAAGCCAATTATACCCCTAAGCTTATAAGAACGCTTAGTGCTGTTAATTGGTTCCTCTTCACTTAGAAGGTAAACTTCTTAGGAGCACAAAATGTGCCGTGTTTGTCCCTTTACTCTCAGGAAACCTAGCATATTTCTCCCCATATGTTAAATGTTTAATATATAACATAGGTTAATTTTAATAATTATTTATTCTTCAACAAACTGGTCTAAACTAAGATAGACCCTACAAACACAGCGGAAAATTATGTTTACACTATGCATGAGGGTGTCATTTTCTGCTCTACAACACGAGTATCTAGTCTGCAGGACATTTTTTTATGTAGATGCCTTTTCCTAACTCAAAAAGAGGCAGTTAAAGAAGTTCTGTGTACTAAATTACAGGAAATACAGGGAGGGGAGGAACACACTAACTGATATGCAGAGGATGCAATCAGCCAGAACCAGTCTTGGGGGGCAGCGTGGGATCTTTTGGACAAAGAAACCTATTTTTTTTTTAAACAATCGCAACAACAGCAATAACAATTTTTTAAAAAGACATGGAGGAGAAGTCTAGAGATTAAAACAGACTAAAGAGACATATATACCAATCACAGTTTGTGAACTTATTTCAATTCCAATTTGAACACATAAACTTAAAGACATTTTTCAAAGACAGTTGGGGAAATGTAATGATAACACTATTATATGCAATGTTAAAAGTTATTATTGATATTTTTAGATGTGATAATAGTAACATAGTTATGTTTTCTAAAGGTTCTTATCTTTTAGGAACACATACTAAAATATTTGCATATAAAATTATGTGAGGCCAGGCTCGGTGGCTCAGCCTGTAATCCAGTGCTTTGGGAGGCAGAGGTGAGTGGATTGCCTGAGCCCGCGGGTTCGAGACCCACCTGGGCAACTGGGCGAGACCTCATCTCTACAATAAATCAAAAAATTAGCTGGGCATGGTAGCGCGTGCCTGTAGTTCTGGCTACTTGGAAGGCTGAGGCGGAAAGATCACTGGAGCCCAGCAGGTCGAGGCTGCAGTGGCCAGGAGTGTCCACTGCACTCCAATCTGGGCAACAGAGTGAGACTCCAACTAAAAAATAATAATAATAATAAAATAAAATAAAATTATGTGATATCCGGAGTTTGCCTCACAATAGTTGAGGCGTATAGATGGAACAAGGTTAACCATGTGGTAAATCGTTAATGCTGAGCAATCAGCATCTAAAGGCTAATTTAAACCTGCCTCTCTGTTCTCTCTACTTTTTCATATATTTAAAATTTCTCAAATAAGATTTTTAAAAGTAGTCACTGAGGTTAAGCAATTCTTGCTAAATATATTTGATGTGATATGGTATTGTGTTTATGATATTTGAAAAGAGTCTTTATCTTTTAGAAATGCCTGCTGAAACATCAATGCATAAAATGATAAAGATGTAATCATTGAAGTCATTGCATTTTTAAAAGGTAATAGTAAAATGAGAACACAAAATGTTTAAGTTATCATTAAGAAATTTCTTATCCTCAGGAATATATCTATAAATTCCAAGATGAGAACAATACTTTAGAAAGTTATGTAAAGCTTGCCCTGTATTATACCTGCTTTTAACCTAAAGATTACCCTGGCAAGCAAAACTATGAGTTACACATCCTGTAGATGAGTGCATGGAAGAGTAAAAAAACCAACACTGGATGTGAGTACCCCTAATCCTTAAAGATATAAAGATACAAGATTTGTCATAAGAGTAGTAGCTTTACAAACTGTTAAAACCTTCAGTGGATATACATTATGACATACTGAAGCAGTCCTAGATTCAAAATCAAACAAATACAAAGAAAATCTCATAAGCTTTCCCCAATATCAATTTAATTAGTAAATTTAATCTTAGCCCTCTGACAAACTTTTCAATGAAACAATGATTATTGGCAAATGTATCTGACTTGGGGAAAGAAGGATGGTCTTTATCTCTGTGATTAGGATTTTTTTCTTTTTGAGTTGGAGTCTCACTCTGTTGCCCAGGCTGGAGTGCAGTGGCACACTCACAGCCACCCCAGCGTTGACCTGCTGGGCTCTGGCGATCCTTCTGCCTCAGCCTTCCAAGTAGCCAGAACTACAGGCGCACACTATCATGCCCAGCTAATTTTTGATTTATTGTAAAGATGAGGTCTCACCAAGTTGCCCATGCTGGTCTCGAACCCATGGGCTCAGGCAATCCACTCACCTTGGCCTCCCAAAGTGCTGGGATTATAGGCTGAGCCACCGAGCCTAACTGATTATTTATGTACAACCAAATGGATGATAAGTTAATATCAGAACCCAGCTGAATGTATGCAAAATCCACAGGTTAGAAAACCATTCATGGGTACTAGCTTCAGTAGCACATATATTAAAACATGGCCTCTGTACAAGGATGACACTCAAATTCAGGAAGCATTTTATATTTTTCTGAATGAGAAATTTAACAAGGAGATAGATATCATAAAAAGAACCAGACAGAAATCTTGGCGCTGGAGAATTCAATAAGCGAAATAAAAAATACAGATGAGTGCTTCAACAACAGACATATTAAGCAGAAGAAAAAAATTTAAAGTGAATGACAGGTCTTTTAAAATAGCCCAGTCACCAGCCCGGGCAACTTGGCGAGACCTCGTCTCTACAGTCTCTACAATAAGTAAAAAATTAGCCGGCCATGATAGCACACTTGTAGTTCTGGCTTCTTGGAAGGCCGAGGCAGAAGGATCACTGGAGTCCAGCAGATCAACGCTGGGGTGGCCATGAGCATGCCACAGCACTCCAGCCTGGGCAACAGAGTCAGACTCCAACTCAAAAAAAAAAAAAGCCAACTCATGCAAAAACACAATATAATTTAGAATGACAAAAGCCTATGGGATATCATTAAGCATCACCATTCACAGTATGAGAATTTCAGAAGAAGAAGAGATGGGAAAAAGCATAAATAACCTATTTAATTAAATAATCACTGAAAACTTCCGATGTCTTGGGAGAAATATGGACATCCAGATTCAAGAAGCTCAAAAGTCCCCACATGTATTTAATTCAAAAAGGTCCTCTCCATGGCACATTATAGTAAACTGTCAAAAAACAAAGAATTCTAAAAATAGCAAGAGAAAAGTGTCAAGGAATTCCCATTAGACCATCAACAGATTTCTCAGCTGACACCTCATAGGCTAGGAAAGACTCGAACAATATATTAAAAGTGCTGAAAGGAAAAAATGCTGTTAGCCAAGAATAGTATATCCAAAAAAGCTACCCTTCAGAAATGAAGGAGAAATAAAGTCTTCTCTTTTCCAGACAAGCAAAAATGGAGAGAATTCATCACCACTAGACTAGCTTTTCAAGAAATGCTTAAGGGAGTCCTATACCTAAAAGCAAAAGAACAATAACTATACCATCATAAAGACACTCAAAAGTATAAAACTCATTCATAGACTAAGTGCAGTGTCTCATACCTATAATCCTAGAACTTTGGGAAGCCAAGGTAGGAGATCATTGAGGCCAGAAGTTTGACACTAATGTTGGCAATATAGCAAGATCTCATCTCTGCAAAAAATTTAAAAATTAGCTGAGTGTTGTGTGCAAGCCTGTACTACTTGGGAGGGTGAAATGGGAAAATTATTTGTGCCTAGAAGTTCAATGTTACAGAGATTTGATCACACCACTGCACTTCAGCCTGGATGACAGGGTGAGACCCTATCTCTAAAAAACAAATTCACTGATAGAGCATATGCACATATGAGAAAAAGAAAGACATCAAATCTCATCATAACAGAAAACTGTGAAACTGCAAAGATAAGCAATAAGAGAGGAAAAAAAGAGAAAAAAAGAATATAAAAAACAAACAGAAGACAACAAAATGACAAGAGTAAGTCCTCACCTATCACTAACTGTGAGTGTAAGTGGAGTATATTTTCCAATTAATGATATAGACTGTCTGAATGAATTTTAAAAATTACCCAACTAGTTGGGTTCAAAGAACTCACTTTGCCTGAAAAGACTTTAAAAATTACCCAACTAATTGGGTTCAAAGAACTCACTTTACCTGTAAAGACACAGACTGAAAGCGAAGAAATGGAAAAAGATACTCCACACAAACAAAAACCAAAAATTAGCAGAAGTAGCTATACTCATACCAGATTAAACAGACTTTAAGCCAAAAATGGTAAAAAGAGACAAAGAAAGGCATTAGATAATAAGGAAGTCAATTCACCAAGAGGATATAACAATTATACATATGTACCCAACACTGGAGTACTAGGATATATAAAACAAATATTAGTACTATTAAATCTAATGGTAGAGATAAATCCCAAAACAATAAAAATTGAGGACTTCAGTGGCTTACACTCAGCATCAGACAGATCATTTAGACAAAAAAGCAACAAAGACAAATTGGATTTGAACTGTAATATAAACCAAACAAACCTAACAGACATTTACAGAACAATCCTTGCAACAGCTGGAGAATACATACTCTTTTCAGCAGCACATGGAACATTCTCCAGGATAGACTGTATATTAGGCCACAAAAAAAGTCTAAACAAATTTTTTAAAATAAAAATTATATCAAGTATCTTTTCCAACCATAATGAAACAAAACTAGAAATCAAAGACAAGAACTTGTCATCCTTCTTGGAAATTAAACAACCTAATGCAGAACAACCAATGAGTCAGTAAAGAAATTAAGAAAGAAATTTAAGTTTTTTTTATTTTTTTAATTAAATTTTTTAATTAACTTTTAATATATTTTAAAGATGTGGGGTACAATTCAGGGTTAGGCATACAAATGTTCATGATGCAGGTACCCTTGTTGATGAAGTGTGCCCCCCCCACCCCAGGCAGATTCCCACTACTGCCAATCCCGCTTCCCTACCCCCCTCCCGTCAGTTTCCTGCTACTGCCAATCTTTTTCTTATAGTATTACAATAATTGTTCAAGGTCCACTTATGAATGAGAACATATGATACTCAGTTATTTGTTTCTATGAAAGATCACTCAGTATTATAGACTCCAAGTCCATCCAGGTTGCTATGAAGTTCATGATTT
>CAUYQG010158852.1:0-11894 GCA_963574415.1 Tarsius wallacei | reverse complement strand
AAGAGAAACCAACAGGCTTTGCTAAAGGAAACCCCTTATCTCCTAATTGTTTATTAAGATAACTTAACTACTTGGTGGGGAAGAAACAATTTTTTTTTTTTTGAGTTGGAGTCTCACTCTGTCACCCAGACTGGAGTGCAGTGGCCGCTCCCGGCCACTGCAGCCTCGACCTGCTGGGCTCCAGCGACCCTTCCGCCTCAGCCTTCCAAGTAGCTGGAATTACAGGCGCGCGCTACCACGCCTGGCTAATTTTTTGATTTATTGTAGAGATGAGGTCTCGCCAAGTTGCCCAGGTGGGTCTCGAACCCGCGGGCTCAGGCAATCCACTCACCTCAGCCTCCCAAAGCGCAGGATTACAGGCTGAGCCACCAAGCCCGGCTGGAAGAAACAATTTAAGGCTTAAATGCTATAGTCCAGCAATGGGAAATTACTGAGCATGGATAAATAGTCTCTTTGGGAATAAAGGATTAGCTATGTGGGAGGTAAAGGGAGAAAACTTGACTTACAAAAACTGGTTTCCTTGAAGACAACTTAAGGAACTCTATTGAATCCCTGATTCAGCTTTATGTGAATAGATGTTATGTTTATTCATCTATTTATTGAGTCAATCATTTTAATTTTAGTTTAAAATATCACCTTTATTTTAATAAAACTAATTGGGGAACATAGCTTTGAATCTGTGACTAAGTGAGCTTGATAAAACTTCACCTCACAACTCTATTTCTCCTGCTTGTCCCAGGCAGAGCTGGACAATCTTAGGCTTCACTTGAGGGACATGCCATCTATCACATGACAGAGGTCAGATGAGAGAGACCTTCCTAAGAGAAGAGAGGGAGTCACTAAGCTGAGCAGTTCCTTTCTCCAAACTACCCATCAGACAGCTCATCTCTACCTTTTCAGTGAGGCACGTGAGGGGTGAGGGGGGATGTTAGCAGAGGTGGTGCTGCTGAAACCCCCACCGAGGCTGTGGCTTGGCAGGAATGTGGGGGGGGGAGTCAGCTATTTGTGGGACTGTCCTTTCCCACCTTTACAAAGCCATTCCCTCAAGCAGCAACCCCGACTCCTATGTGGATTTTTTTGGAATCATCGTGGGCAATTCAGACTTTGCTTCTAGAAGGTTCAGAAATGACTCATAGTATTACGGTCCTTAAATTAACTCTAAGGATGCTTTGCAACTGCAGCTTAGAACTTCCTTCCTATTCTATTACCCACTCTCAGGTTTTGCCCAGCCATGCCGTCTAGCATTAAACAGAGGCCGCAATGAAATTAAATGCACAAAGAAAATTCAAACATACTTGCCAGAATAGAAAGATTTTCAAAATTTTATTATGCCTCCACCAATTTTAAAGTTCCTTGGAAGAATATAAAGTAAAAGAGAGAGAGAGAGAAAAAAATCCTTTTACTCTTAGGAATCATTCAAAGTCCTAAATTCTTGGGCTAGTATGATCTCTTCAATTTTCCTCTCTTCATATCAGCCAGGGGAATTGTGTTTCCTTCAGCAGCTGCAGTCCAGGATGTCTCTATAATAACGGGAGGGGTTTCTTCAGTACTTCTCAATTTGTATTGGTTTTTCTCAACCGTAATTGAAAATGTCCAAAGAGCCCTTAAAATCGGATACACACTGTTATCACTACTATTACCCCCCCTTCACCCATAGAAAGTTAAAGTAGGCCAATCCTCAATCCCCAGGGCAGGAATTCCAGGCAACATTTTGTTTCAGGACTCCATCTTTCAGGTTGCTAAAGGCCTTAATAAATGCTCATCTGTAGCTGAGAAAAAGACTATGGGTGGCTGAGACTGTCTTGTTTGCAGCTTTGGCAGGATGCCAGTCAGTTTATTTCTGTTGTCCGTAGTCCACAAAGATTTGTGAGCACACGCTCACTGGGGGAAAGCATCTACCATAGGTTAATTGTGAGACTGTGTTTACCATATATGGAAGAAAAATGTCTCCTTTCTCATTGAAGGGCATTTGAAATGTTTTCTCTTCTTGCAAAGTCAGACATTTGCAACTTCTTTCCAAGGACTTGCTTGATTTGCATTCTTTTCAATCTATCATATTCAAAACATCTTAATTTCTAGCTCCCGCTAAACACTGCTTCTGCCATCCCAGGCTGCATTGATTTGGGCTCCTTGAAATGACTTAGGCCAATGGGTTCAGACTACTTCAAATGCATTGCATTCCCAGATTCCCAAAGATGTCCCAGGAGAAATGCAAGTGCATGCAGTTTAAAGAAATCTATTTCCAAATCTTCAATTTTTATTTGATCTTCCCAATAATACACCGGGGTTTCATAGCCCTTCTGTCACCTTCCAAAAGAAAGGCATATTCTCCAGCCATCCCAAATCTTACCGTGCATTGCCCTGCTGTGCAAAACCCTTGGGACAGGAGTGCAGAATCAAACAAACAAAAAAAACACCTTCATTCATGGACCACAAAACCCTTAGACCTACATAAATTATTTCTAGGCTTTATGCATATTTATGTTGAGAGATGCATGAAAAATTGTGTATTTTTTTTCCAGTGTGAAGATTTTCTGATGTATGGGCAGAGTGTGTGTGGGTGTGGGATTGGAGGGGTGATTATAAAAGTTTCCAATTTATTTCACCCTTCCATCCATTTATTCTCAAATAGTTTATGACTCTTGAGAGACACTCTCTTTAGACCAAACCAAAGAGAGCACTGGTCAGACACATCAAACACTAAAAATGGCTTTTTAAGGGCACGTATTTAAACACGAGCAATTCCTTTCAGCTATTTTTCATACTTATTTCTAGGATGTGACATTAGCTGGAAAGAAAAGTACCTTTGAAGAGCCAAAGACTCTAAAGGTTAATGATGCTGATTCTTTTAAATGTAACTGGAATGTTTTTGAGGGTGACCACATTTTTCTTTTCTTTTTTTTTTTTTGAGTTGGAGTCTCACTCTGTTGCCCAGACTGGAGTGCAGTAGCACGCTCCCGGCACTGCAGCCTCGACCCACTGGGCTCCGGCGATCCTTCCGCCTCAGCCTTCGGAGTAGCCGGAATTACAGGCACGCGTTACCATGCCCGGCTGATTTTTTGATTTATTGTAGAGATGAGGTCTTGCCAAGTTGCCCAGGTGGGTCTCCAACCCGTGGGCTCAGGCAGTCCACTCACCTCAGTCTCCCAAAGCGCGGGATTACAGGCTGAGCCACTGAGCCCGGCTCACATTTTTCAAGATATAGTGGATAAAATACAGATACAAATTTTGCATCATTAAGAAAAAAGATTTGGTACACATTATTTAATTAAGCAATTATTTTATCAATTTATTTTTTGAGATATTTATACTACTTTTTACTTCCTGTTAAAAGGTAAAATGAATTGTTAGTTGCTGCACCAATTAGATTTAAGCAGTATATACCTTTTTCCTTCTTTAAATTCATATGGAAATTTGATCATGAGAGCTACTAAAATCAGTCAAGTTATTTATGATTTTTAAATTCTCAGTTCTTATTTAATAATTCTCTAAAGATAAAAACCAAAGTTCAATACATATATACACCTATTTATTAAATAGATACTATGCCTTTTTATCATATTCTTAGATTTATAATTAAAGTGCTAGCTATGCATTACCTTGCATTGCTACAAATTCAGTAAATTATTTTATTTTGGCTTTATAACATCTGCAAATAAATCAAATTTTATTTTAGATCTACTTTAATATTGACAGTTTTTAGCATTTTCCCTTAATAATGATCTTCATAATTATTTGTCAGTGGTTTTTAACATTTATTGAAATGCATATACAAAACATTTTTAAATTAAGAATGAAGTCAGGTCTTTACTAAGAGAAAGTTAGGTCTGATTTGGCTGATTGGGTGACTTAAAGGACTGTCTTTATCAATTAGGTTTTGAGGTGAGCATTTTTCATTAATTAAATAAATAAAAGCTGGAGCTTCAGGGTTTTAATAAAACATATTTCAAGCACAAATATGTTTTATTAACATTTATATTGAAATGAAATTAATGATATTTTGATTTTCCCAATCTTTTTTGAATAATTTGGGTGACCCAAGTTGCTCTTAAGTGAAAAAGTAATGATTATAACTAAAGGTTATTTGATACATCTTGGTAAAGTACTTTTGGAAGTTTTCCCAGAAATTGAGAAAGTGAATGAATGACTCTAATGATTGGGTAACAAATGCTTTTGCAAGTCAAGTGGTTTCCAATTCTTTGCTTTTACCAATCTAGAAGAGGATCAATTTAGAAGAGTTATCAGCTGCCAGATTATTTTAAAAAGTGTTTGATGATAGATCACTGTGTGATTACATAACTCAGAAGGTACTCAAAGGGCTGAGCAAGGTGGCTACACAAACTCCTCTATTTCTCTCCTATTGATTTATGGGAATAAGTTTTTTCAGAGTTTACATTAAAAAATAGCATTAAGTCAATATTCAATCATGGATACATATATGAAACAGAAAACCTAAAAAGGACAAGAAAGCCTAATACATCTCATTTAGAAATATATTTATAATAAAGTTTTAATTTTTATGATTTGTAATTATCAAAATTTATAATCTATTTATTTTGTTTTAACAATTGTGCTGATAGTAATTATAGTGGCAACTCAACCAAGAAAAGATTTTTAAAAAACACCTGGACCCTTATAGCAACAGGAAAATCAAATTTCAAACAATGATAAGTATGATAAGGGTGATCAACAAAAAACTTTAAAACTGAAATCTATTACATTAAGGTAAAATTCTGAATAAAAATTGAAATAGAAATATAAATTTAATGATGGTTAGAAAAGATGCAAAATGTTAAGGAGATTATTCATGTATTTTTAAATACATGATAATGTATAAAGTTCTTTTGGTATTTAGATTCTGTTGAATACATCTGCAGGAGTGATATAGTAATTTTGTTTTATGGCAATATTTACAATCTGCTGGAAATTACATTTCTTTCCAACTTTATTTTTTGAAACTAATGTTAAAAAATTTAGCTGTTGAATTAAAAATGTGCAAAAGATCATTTCTTTTTTAAAATTACTTTTTAAAGGACTAAATTAGAAATAAATTCTTTTGACATGGGATATGCAGTTCTATATCATGAATGGCTATTGGCCCTTCCTCTTACTAGAGAGTTGCTTAGGCATTAAGACCTCTATCTGCTGGGTCGAGTTTCAAGGGTTTCCTTTTGGTTCTCACACTTACTGCACTGGAAGAATCTCCCTCAGCAAATACCTGAACTGAGGCTGCTATTGATGTTCTTGAAGTCTGACCCTGTGGGCCTAGCAAGGATCATTTCTTCTGTCAGTTGCTTCCCAGAATAGCGTCTTTCTACACATTTTGAATAGCCCAACCTTGAGTCGTATTTCTTTCTGTTTCATCCTTTTTTGCAGTAATGAACTATACTTCCAGTGTCCTCTTTCCTTCTGTTAATCCCCTAGTCCTTTCAGAGATGATTATCAAACTGTCTTGTTAAAGATAAGATTCCCAAAACAGTGCTCTAGGGACCCTGGGTGGAAGCTTCAAGGCTTCTTTTTTTTTTTTTTTTTTTGAGTTGGAGTCTCACTGTTACCCAGGCTGGAGGGCAGTGGCACGCTCTTGGCCACTGCAGCCTCGACCTGCTGGGCTCCGGCAATCCTTCCCCCTCAGCCTTCCAAGTAGCTGGAACTACAGGCGCACGCTGCCACGACTGGCTAATTTTTTATTTATTGTAGAGACAAGGTCTCACCAAATTGCCCGGGTGGGTCTTGAACCCGTGGGCTCAGGCAATCCACTTGCCTTGGCCTCCCAAAGTGCTGGGATTACAGGCTGAGCCACCAAGCCCGGCCTCAAGGCTTCTTATGACCTGGTCTTAGAAGTTCCAGGACATCACTTCTGCAAAGTGCTGGCTTCCACAGGTTAAGAAGGTACTAAGTCCAGCCCAGATTCAAGGGAAGGGGACTTAGAACACGTGATTCTATGAAGAATAGAAGAGAATTTGTAGTCATCATTAATCTACCACACCCTGTCAAGTCTGCCTGCATTTTCTGTAAACCCTTTGCATAGATGAGCTGCTCCACTATGTCTATCTGTGGACTCTCCATCTAAAGATTTAGGGAGAGTCTCACAATATTTTCCTGGCTCCTTCTGAGGAACTCATTCCAGCCCACTCTTTGAGAGTTTACCTTCCTTTTGGTAGATTTCACTGGATTGCAGTCACTCTTTCTGATCAACAAATAAAGTATGTCCTTCTTTTCTAATTCCTTATTTAGAGTAGTTAGACTGTATGCATCTCTTTAAGTCCTTTTTATTCCTTTCTCCTGGTCTTCAAGATCTTGTTTTTTTGTTTGTTTTATATCTGCTTAGTTTGTCTTTTAAGAAAATATTTGTCGTTCAGCCTCAGCCTATCTTCCTTTGTTTCATTTCCATTCTTTCACCACGCGAATCATGCCACAGAGTGAATTTTTGAAATATCTCCAATTTCTCCTTGATTTCCTGAAAACAATCTTGATTTTTAGAGATTGTGTTGGCTTAAAGCAGACACTAAGATCGAATTAGACAGGCAATTTCTGTGTAGGATGAAGGGAAAGAAGCAGAAGCAGGCATGGAAAATCATATTTCAGGTCTGACATCTGAGAGAGAAAAGGAGGAAAGAGAGACTCGGACAGGGAATCAAGCCAAAGTCACCCATTAGAGGAGGCTTCTGTCCCACAGTCATGCTAAATTCATTCACATTTTGGAATAGCTCAAGGGAAGTGTGGCCTTGGAAAGAACATAGGGCAGCTCCAGTGGAATTATTCTTAGAGTAGTTTAGCTAACTTCTAGGGAAAAGTTTTTCATGTATCTTGAAACCATTTCATCATTAGTCATTTGCCTTGGAACGTGTGATTCATTGATTATAAATTATTTCTACCTGCCTCTTGTGGCAGGAGCTCTGGTCATCATCACACAATGTTAGATGCTCATGGGAAACCAGGATAGAGGACCATTCCATCACTCCTACTTGGTAAGAGCTGCTAATAAGCCTGGATAGTATTCTTGCCTTGAGGCTTCAGCCTCTACTAGTCCAGGTGAGATACTGCTGACATTAAAGGAGATAGATTGACCTTTGAAAATGGGAAGTGGGATTTATAGGAGTCAGGATCCAGCTTCACCCTGGATCACATGTGTGATCTTGGTCAGCTCTATGTTTCAGTTTTCTCTACTGTGAAAAGAGGGTTAGACATAGATTTCTGAGGCTCCTTCCACCTGTGACATATTTAGGGCCTTGAAGATTTCAATGTAATCTTTGATCTTTTTTTTTTTTTTTTTTTGAGTTGAAGTCTCACTCTGTCACCCAGACTGGAGTGCAGTGGCTGCTCCCGGCCACCACAGCCTTGACCTGCTGGGCTCCGGCGATCCTTCCGCCTCAGCCCTCCAAGTAGCTGGAACTACAGATGTGCGCTACCACGCCCGGCTAATTTTTTAAATTTATTTTAGAGATGAGGTCTCACCAAGTTGCCTAGGCAGGTCTCGAACCTGCAGGCTCAGGCAATCCACTCACCTCGGCCTCCCAAAACGTGGCATTACAGGCTAAGCCACTGAGCCCGGCCGAATCTTTGATCTTACATCTTTCCAGAGTTATGCAGTGGAAAGGATGGTTACGACTTTCTTTGTCAGAGGATCTGATTCACTGAGATATATCTGAGGTATAATTACTGTATATATGTGTATAGACATTAACATAAAATTATTTTCAGACTTAAATGGTCTAATATTAGCAACTGATTGCGAAAGACATTGGGTTTGAATTGTTTAATGTAATGCTAATTTGTTTCAAGTACAAACACTAATCAAGAACATTAGGTAATTATCATTTAGGTACAGGACCCTGATATATGAAATCTGCATTTTCATGTGAGCATCAGTATCACATGTGAGGCTGCTTACGGTAATGATGTAGAAAGATTCTAAGAAGTCTGATCATTACGAAGATTTGTAATAGACAAATCTTCATTATTAATTTTACTTTTTGTTGAACCTATAACAAACGGCATCTATCAAAGCCTAGAGAATAATTTTTATATTTAAAGTAGTTTGATTAAATACACACTTAATCTTAGACTACTATATTTGAGAATTAGCATGGTGTGTGTGTATGTGAAGAATTTCATAAGTGTGAATAAAGAAGAAAAGTGGGAGAGCCTTTTACCTCGAGTCTCAAATCTTTTTAATTTTAATCATTTTACAAATGGGGAAACTGAGGTACAGGGAGTTTATCTCAATTGCCCAAGACCCCAAAATTATAGACTCCTAACAATTTTATTTTGCTTCCACCTGGCAGGTAACTTTAGCAGTCCTTTATACGTGAATATATTCACAACCTTAAGAAATGGGCACAATGCCCTTAAAAAATAGACATTGTTATTTACACTATTTTTTTATTCAGAGATGGGAGGGTCTCACTGTGTTGCCCAGGCTGGTCTCCAACTCCTGGACTTGGGTGATTTTTCCACCTCGGCCTCCATGAGGAAACTGAGGCAAAGAAAGGTTAAGTTGCTTTAAGTTTGGCTCTTAGGTGTCTTTTCTCATAACACCAGAGTTTAATAAAAGATAAATTCAGCCGGGCTTGGTGGCTCAGCCTGTAATCCCGCGCCTCTGGGAGGCTGAGGTGAGTGGATTGCCTGAGCCCGCGGGTTCAAGACCCGCCTGGGCAACTTGGCAAGACCTCATCTCTACAATAAATAATAAAATTAACCAGGTGTGGTAGCGCGTACCTGTAGTTCTAGCTACTTGGAAGGCTGAGGCGGAAGGATCACCGGAGCCCAGCAGGTCCAGGCTGTGGTGGCCGGGAACGGCCACTGCACTCCAGTCTGGGCGACAGGGTGAGACTCCAACTCAAAAAAAAAAAGAAAAAGATAAATTAATTTTAATGTTTTAAAACAAACCCAGCAAATGAAACTGCTCAGAGCCCTGAGCACTGGAGGTCTTACTTTCTTGCATGAGTCCCTCAAAGTCTACTCCTCGCAATCTCTAGCTCCATGCCTCGCAGAGAAACTTGAGCAGCTGGCACTAATCAGCAGGTAGGAATACCTTATAGACAACGAATCATGCTCCAGAGCAAATGGCTGATGATAAAATGGTTTCAAGATACATGAAAAACTTTTCCCCAGAAATTAGCTAAACTTCTCTAGGAATAATCTTCATATCTTACTTGTTAGTGAATCTTCCTTTTGCTTTTCTTCCTGGGCCTTCCTCGGACTTATGTTCAGTCATTCCCAGCCCCTCCCACCACTAGCCTTGGATCCTTCAGCTTCCATCGGTATGGCATCCCTCACTAAGTTACCTGCCTTTTGACAGGATTCCTAGTGTTGCTGTTTAGCCTGGCTATGCACCCAAGCAGTAAGCTACTGTCAAGTGCAATGTCCAAGCAAGTGTCCCCCAAGCAGTAAGCTACTGTGGAGTACTTCTCTTGATTTAACTCCTGAACCCATCACTCAGCTGGAGTTCACCATTGGATAATAGACATCCAAATTCTTTGGTTATATCTGTAGCAACTCATTGGTTTTCAATGTGATGGTTTGTTTATTTAACTGGTGGTTTCTGTTCTCATTAGAAGCTGGTAGCACAACAAAACGGAATTTGCTGAGTCTGTCAATGTTGAGAGCTGATTTTATGATGCACTGGGGCAGGGAAAATTTTTTTGCCCATGCCCCAGGAGTTTGAAATTATTCCATATCTCTGAGATGTAGCTCAGAACTCACCCTGACTCATGTCTTTCCCAAACCCAGACCTTCACTGCTATTGGGGCAGTGGATGGGACAGGATTATAAATTCCATGGGTGTATTAGGAGGATAGGCCCATTGGTATTCCATTAAGATGAGCAGAGCATAGATGAGGGTGAGTAACCAGCTGACTTTTCTCTGTCTTTTTAGGCTCTGGTGAGAAAAATTGACACCTCAGACAGTATCTATACTACGGAGTCCACCACAGTGAACCTGTTCAGCCTGACCCAGGAGGGGGCGCCCTTGTGCCGCATCATAGCCAAGGTGAGCTTCATGGTCAAAGGCCAAAATGGCAGACCTGGAGAAGATAGGAGGAAACTCATTTGTTCTGTGGAAAAAGCTGACTCAGGAGGTCAACCTTGGCTCCAGCATTTTCTTGCTATGTGACCTTGGGAGAGTCATTTCCTTTGTCTGGTCCTTGGTGTCTCCATTTTCTTTTTTAATTTTTAATTTTAAAGATATGGAGTACAATGCTGGGTTAAGTATACAGATGTTCATTATGCAGGCCTCCTTGTTGATGAGGTGTGCCCCCTTCCCCGGCAGAATCCCACTACTACCAATCCCACCCTCCCCTCCCCCCTGCAATTTCCCACTACTGAAAATCCTTTTCTTATAGTATTACATTAATTGTTCAAGGGCCACTTATGAGTGAGAACATGTTATACTCAGTTCTTTGTTTCTGTGATAGATCACTCAGTATTATAGACTATAAGTCCATCCAAGTTGCTGTGAAGTTCATAGTTTTGTCCTTCTTTATGGTTGCATAATATTCCATTATGTATATGTACCACTTTTTAAAAAAAATCCAGTCCCATTTCAGTGGGCCGTAAGGTAGGTTCCATGTTTTTGCTATTGTGAACAATGCTGCAGTAAACATGTGTGTGCAGGTATCTTTTTCATAGAGTGATTTGAGTTCCTCTGGGTATATTCCCAGTAGGGGGTTTACAGGGTCATATGGAAGGTTGATTTTTAGGCCTTTTAGAAATCGCCAAACTGTTTTTCACAGAGGTTGTACTAGTTTATACTCCCATCAACTGTGTAGAAGTGTCCCTGCATCCTCTCCAGCATCTGTTGTTTTTTGAGTTATTGATGATGGCCATCCTGACTGACAAAAGTCAACTCTAAATGGATCAAAGACCTAAACGTCTAACCTCAAACTATAAGAACCTTAGGAAATGCAGGAGACAGCCTTATGGAAATTGGAACTGGCAACCAATTCCTGATCAAAACCCCAAGTGCCCAGGCCATAAGAGGTAAGATAGACAAGTGAGAGCTCATCAAACTGAAAAGCTTCTGCAAAGTCAAAAAAACCATCAAGAGAGTGGGGAGACAGCCCACAGACTGGGGAAAAATATTTGCCAACTGTATGTCTGACAAAGACCTAACATCTAGGATCTACAAGGAACTTAAACATGCCAAAAAGAAAAAAACCAAACAGCCCCATTATAAAGTGAGCAAAAGATGTGAATAAGCACTTCTCATTAGAAGACATAGGAGCAGGCAACAGATACATGGGAAAATGCTCAGCCTCACTAGTCATCAAAGAAATGCAAATGACCACAAAAAAATGCAAATAACCACACTGAGATACCACCTCACTCCATTTTCAATAGGTGACTAGTCCTTCTGGTATCATTGCCCACTTGAGACAAAAATCTGGTGCCTCCAGAGCCTCTATTCATTTTTCTTTATGCGGTGTTTATAATAAGTATCAACCACATCCACACATTCTTCCCTACTTAGCAGCAGTGGTATCCTGGTGTCCTAGGTGATATAGTGAATACAAACCCTCTGGCATGTAGCGTTTCCGAAGATTGAATGACCTTATGTGACCTCCCCACTGCCATCGTGAATGTAAGACATGGAATATCTCAAACGCAGTTCAGAGGAAAATCTTTTTCATACGGACTTGTCTAAAGGATAAATCCCATCCACAACTCTTAATACTGTTGCGATAACAACCTGTACCCCATAATAATTAGCAGTAGCAGTATCAGGAGAACTAGGAAGAACAGGTTTGCAAACATAACTTTCACTTCAAATTAAAAGGTATTTGTTCCCAAGGTTCCTATCCAGCACCTTTTTAACTTTTTGTGCCCCTGCTTACCCCCCCCCCCCCTCTGACCAGCACTGGGACAGCCACAGCCACCCAAGTCCAGCAGCCACA
>CAUYQG010158851.1:0-17158 GCA_963574415.1 Tarsius wallacei | reverse complement strand
AAGATATGCTGTTCCCTTACACAACCATGGGGTCGCACGCTGAGTGCCTCAGCCAGAGTGGGCCCAGAGCTCCAGATCTCCAAAGCTCCAAAGGGCAGGCGGTGAGTGGTGAGAGTGTCCCTGGGCCTCTCACAGGGTACTTCAGCCAGAAATGGAACTGGTATCTCTGAGGTGCAGGTGCCCAGAGCCTCCCTGGGTGACTGGCGGCTTGGTGCTGGGTGCTGGGCGAGATGTTGTAGTCAGGGAGGGAGCCGAAACTCGAGACTCCTGTGCATGCAGGAGTCACGTATAGTGGAGCAGCAGCAGCCGGAGGCCGCAATATCCGGCCCTGTGGGGGACCGAGGGTCCCCGGGCCTCGGACCAGTATAGCTGGTGGTGGGCAGGGGGATGGGGGATGAAAAGTAAGAGTCTTTTTGGGAACTCATGTTCGGAGAATCTCACAATTCCACCTATGCCGTCTCCATCTTACCGGAACTCAGTCTCAACTCTTGTGTGGCCATCTGCCTGCAGTAGTTTCATTTAATTTATTTTCTAGGCACCTTGGTGTGGAATTGGATTTCTGACACTGTCCTCTGCATGATGGGCATTGTGGCGGCTGCAGGTGGGTTCTTAGCATGATGCTGCATCTGTCACTGTGTGCGGTGGCTCAGGGATAAGGCAGCGCTGCTCCTGGCACTCCACTGCAACCCAGGTCCTGCCACCCACTGAGGGCAGCGCCACTGCCGTCGTGGCCCCGCATGCTGACAGGAGGAGGAGAGCTAGGTGGCAGCGGTGTCTGCAGAGCTGGCCGACGTCTCCCTGTGGCTGTGGGGAGAATGGCTCCGTGAAGGGCAGAGCGTGGGCACTGGTGCCAGGCAGGGGCTCAATCACACATCTCTTGAAGGCTTTGTTCCTTCTTTATAAACTTCCTTTTTCTGTTTTTAAATCATTGGGTTAGTTTCATATTTTGGTCTTCAAGTTCTGAGATTCTTTCTTCTTGATTAATTCTGCTTTCCATGATTATCAGTTTATTTATTTCATTTATTATATTCTTTATTACCATCATCTCAGTTATTAGCTCATTCTCTTTCTTCTTGTCTTTCTTCATTTCTATTCATTCTCTCCATCAATACCTTGATATCTAGATTTGTGACTTGAGATCAGTTATTCTGGGAACTCTTCACTGTTTGCATTCCGAAGTCTGTATTCTCAGCTGCTGTTTTTCCAGGGTTCTGGGGATACCTGTGTTCTTCCATTGATTCTTCTTCATTTGTGACAGATTACCCCCTGCTTTTCCCCCTCTTCAATTCCATTGTTCAGTGAGAGGGGGATAGCTTTCATTTCTGCTTGTTCAACCTCTTATTCTTCTTTAGGTGGAGCCTCTGGGTTTGTTCAATTTTGAGGTCTGAGGTGGAGGGACTGCTGTCATTTTTCAGTTTTGAGATTTGATTAGGGTATAATGGGGTGGGGACTGTGGTTTGGGAAGCTACCTGCAGATTGCAGTATCTGCTTTCCAGGGCATGGACCCCCTGGAACCCACTTCCTACCACTTTACAATATGTCCATGCAGTGGGAGCATACATATACCCCCTGAAATAAATATGAGAAAAGAGAAAGAAAGAGAACAGCAAAAGAAAGAAGGGAGAAGAAAGGTAGATAAGGAGAAAGAAGGGGAAGAAGATAAAAAAAAAAGGTAAGCAAACTAATGAATAAACAAACAAATAAGAAACTCCAAAAAAGCACTCAACCTCAAAAACACTCATACATAAACAAACAAACAAAAAACAAAAAACCAAAAAAAGAGGGATAAAAGGGACAAATCAATAAGAAGACACATACAGGAAGATACATATGGAAAGAGTGGGCAAAATAAAAATGAGCTTCCTTTTGTGTGGCCACTTCTGAAACTTCAGGTTCCTTTCCTTTTTTTTTTTTTTTTTTTTACTGGTGGGTCCCAAGTACCACCACTTGTGACTGTGCCATGGTAGAGGGTGGGTTCTAACCTCCAGCTCCTCCCTTCCACTGTCCATGCAGGCCAATAGTGTTGCTCTCAACATGGATCAGACACACCATGGACTGCTGGGAGAGGAAGATGAATCAGATCAGGACTCACCCCAACTTGTCCACTGCTGCTGCTGCCAGGTCTCCCACTCAGATAAAATATGTATGTACCTGGTCCAGTGTAGTGGTGGGGAGTCTGTCTCCTGAAGTTTCTTCTAAGCCAGTGACAGTCAATCCCAAAAGGGTGCAGAGATTGCCTCTCAGTCTCAGGTTGGAGGCTGATCAGAGTTTGGTGGGCCAAAGCAGGTCTCTGCCTGGTCCCAGGACAGAGAAAATGGCAGCAGTCTGTGTTCTCCTCTCTGGCAGGACTCCCCTCCAGGTTTCCTCCCCATACCTTCTCCATGGTTCCCTCTGCCAGTGCCTGGCCCACTGCTGCAGGTCGTGACATGGGCCAGGTTTGAGGTACCAAGGAGCAGATGATCTCTGCTGCTTCTACTGAGAGAAGCCCTGAGAATGGTGGATGATCCTATGTGCTGAGGATGCTGATCTCAAAGCAGTGGTGATTTGAAGCCACCTCCAGAGAGTAGAGAGTAGCCACGCATGTTTGTTCCTGAGTCTTCCCTCAAACAGACATTCACTAATCCATCTGCATATACCCACACAAGCAGACTCATCCTTATGGACACTCATCCATGCAGAGACTCTCATATTCCCGCAGGTTTTGTTGCCATCTTGCAAGGAGTCTCAAATCTAATCGGGGAAGATCAATTCGAATAGCAGCAGACTTATCTACAGAAATACTACAGGCTAGAAGGGACTGGAGTCCAATCTTCAAGGTTCTCAAAGATAAACAATTCCAAGAATTCCCTAATCAGATAAGCTAAGCTTAATCAGTGATAGAAAATTAAAATCCTTCCTAGACATTCAATCCCTAAGAGTCCATGCTACCTCCAGATCAGCTCTATACGAGACACTTAAGAAGGTATTAAGCACAAAAGAAAAAAAGAACAGAATGACCACACTCTTCCCAAGAATGCAGGTAAACAGAGAATCAACACAGCATGCTCCATTACTGCAAAATTGAACACACACACATATATCAACCCCCAAATCAAAGAAAACCAAACAACCAACCAAGAAACAACAACAATTTTATAAGAGCCTCATGACAGGGAAAAACTCACATCTCAACAATCAGCCTGAACATGAGCAGAATAAACACACCAATTAAAAGACATAGAATGGCAAACTGGATTTAAAAATCATGACCCAACCACATGTGGTCACCAAGAAATGCATCTTAATAAAAAGGACACTCACAGATTAAAAGTTAGAGTATGGAAAACAAATTTTCAGGCAAATGGAACTCAAAAGAAGGCAGGAGTCATGGTTTAATATCAGACAAAACAAGGTTTAAACTATCAAAAATTTAAAAAGATACAGAAGGACACTACATAATGATAAAAGTTTCAATTAATGGATAATAAATTTTCATCCCAAACATATATGTACCCAACAGAGGAGCACCAGCTTTTATAAAGCAGCTACTAAGTAAATTTTTAAAAGATATTGACTTTAAGACTGTCATAGCTGGGGAATTAAGTACCTCACTGTCAACACTAGATAGATTATTGAAGCAGAAAATCAACAGTTTCTGTAATCTCAGCTTGATGCATGATCAAATGAACTTAATAGATACTTACAGAACATTCCAACCAACAACCATGGAATATACATTCTACTCATCACCACATGGAACATACTCCAAGATCAACCAAATCCTTGGCCATGAATCAATCAATCATAAACAAATTTCATAAGAATGAAATACTGCCATACATCTTCTCAGGCCACAGTGGAATAAAAATAAATATCAACACCAACAAAATTCCCCCCAAACCCACAAAGACATGGACACTAAACAGCATGATGTTGAACAATTCCTGGGTCAAAACAGAAATTAAAAGATTCCTGGAAACAAGTGAAAATAAAGAAACACTTTACCAAAACCTCTGGGATGCCATGAAACCAGTAAAAAGAGGGGAATTTATAACACTCAAACACACATGAGGAAAATAGAAAAAGAAAACATGTTAACAGCATAACAAACCACCTAAAGGAGCTGGGAAAATAAGGCCATCGAACCTAACTTCAGCAGAAGAATCCAGATCACCAAAGCAAAAGCCCAAATACAGAACATGGATACAAAAATCAACAAAACTAAAAACTGGTTCTTTGAAAGGATAAATAAGATTGATGAACCCCTAACTAGACTGGCCAAGAAAAAGAGAGAAAATGACCAAATAAACACAATCAGTAATGCAAAAGTCTCAACTGACCCTAAAGAAATATAAATGATTATCAGAGATTACTATGAACAACTGCATGGAAACAAACTTTGAAACCTAAATGAAATAGAGGACTTTCTGACATCACACAACCTCCCAAGGTTAAAACAAGAAGAAATTCAAACCCTAAATATACCAATATCAACCCAGGAAATTGACTGTACCATAAGAAAGCTACTTACAAAAAAATGTCCTGGGCCAGACAGCTTTCCAATGGAATTCTACAAAATATATAAGAAGGAGCTGATACTATCCCTATTGAAAGTATTTCAGAAAATCAAAAAAAGACTGAGTTCTCCCCAAATCATTTTATGAAGCTAACATCACATTGATACCCAAACCTGGTAAAGATCCAACAAACAATGAGAATTACAGGCCAATATCCCTGATGAAAATAGATGCAAACATTCTCAACAAGATCCTAGAAAACTGGATCCAACAACATATCTCAAAAAACATTCACCATGACCAAGTGAGTTTTATCCCTGGAATGCAGAACTGACTCAATACCCACAAGACCATACTTGTAATTAAATACATCAACAGATATAAAAACAAGAACCACATGATTGTATCACTAGATGCAGAAAAAGCTTTAGATAAAATCCAGGATCCCTTCTTAATAAAAAACTCTTGAACACCTAGGCATAGAGGAAACATTCCTCAAAATAGCAAGAGCCATCTATGACAAACCCACAGCAAATATATGCTAAATAAATAAAAATTAGAAGCATTTCCCCTAAAAACTGGAACAAGAAAAGGGTGCCCACTCTTACCTTTCCTGTTCAACATAATGTTGAAAGTCCTATCTAGAGCAATCAGACAAGAGTAGGAAATCAGGGGTATCCAAATAGGAAAAAAAGGAAGTTAAGTTATTCTTCTTCATGGATGGTTTGATTCTATACCTTGAAAACACAAGAGAATCTGTCAAAAGTCTCCTTACTCTGATAAAGGACTTTGGCAAAGTCTCAGGGTACAAAATAAATGTGCAAAATACAGTTTCATTCTTATACACTAACAACAAACAGGCAGATAACCAAATAAAAAGCACAATTCCATTCACAATAGCCACACACAGAAAAAAGTGAAATACCTCAACATCCTCTTAACTAGAGAGATGAAGGAACTTTACAATAAAAACTACAAAACACTGCTCAAGGAAATCAAGGAAGACACAAAGAAATGGAAAAATATTCCATGCTCAGGGATAGGAAGAATCGACATTGTTAAGATGTCTATCTTACAAAAGGCAATCTACAGATTCAATGCAATACTCATTAAATTACCAACATCATTTTTCTCCGACCTGGAAACAAGACAGATATTTATATGGATACATATATGACCACAAATAGCCAAAACAATCCTCAGCAAAAGAAACAAAGCAGAGGTATCACACTTCCAGACTTTAAACTTTACTATAAGGCTACAGTAATCAAAACAGCCTAGTATTGGTACAAGAACAGGAATACAGACCAATGAAACAAGATAGAGATTCTGGGAACAAAACCTCAATTTCTCAACCAACTCATCTTCGACAAAACCTCCACCAAAAACCACTGGGGAAAGGATAACTTACTCAGTAAATGGTGCTGGGACCACATGCAGAAGATTGAAACAGGACCCCTACCTATCACCATATACAAAAACCAACTCTGAATGGATCATAGCCCTAAGTGTAAAACCTCAAACCGTAAGAATCTTAGAAAATGCAGTAAACTCGCAAACTCCCTTACAGAAATTGGAATAGACAACCAACTCCTGATCTAAATTCCAAAAGCCCATGCCATAAGAGATAAAGTAGACAAGTGAGACCTCATCAAACTGAAAAGCTCCTACAAAGCAAAAGAAACCAAGAGAGTGAGGAGACAGGCCACAGAATGGAAAAAAAAATATTTGCCAACTGTATATCTGATAAAGGCCCAACATCCAGGATCTACAAAGAACTCAAATGTGCCAAAAGGACAAAAACAAGCAGCCCCATTAACAATTGGGCAAAAGCTATGAATAGATACTTCTCAAAAGAAGACATATGAGCAACCAACAGATACATGAAAAAAATGCTCAGCCTCACTAATCATAAAATAAATGAAAATCGAAACCACACTGACCTACCACCTAACTTCAGTTTGGATGGCCATCATCAATAACTCAAAAAACAACAGATGCTGGAGAGGATGTGGAGAAAAGGGAATATGTCTACACTGTTGGTAGGAGTGTAAACTAGTACAACCCCTGTGGAAAACAATGTAGCAATTCCTAAAAGATCTAAGATCTAAAAATTGACCTTCCATATGATCCAGAAATAACCCTTCTGGGAATATACCAGGAGGAACTCCAATTATTCTACAAAAAAGATACCTGCATGTGCATGCTTATCACAGCAGTATTCCCAATAGCAAAAACATGGAACCTATAATGCTGTACATTGAAAGTAGGCTGGATTAAAAAAATGTACATATACATGATGGAGTATTATACAGTCATAAAGAAGGACAAAATCATGGACTTCACAGAAAGTTGGATGGATTTAGAGTCCATAATATTCAGTGATCTATCACAGACACAAAGAACTGAGTACCACATGTCCTCACTCATAAGCGTACTCTGAACATTAATCATAATACTATAAGAAAGAGATTGGCAGTAGAGGGACACTGCCAGTGGATGGAAGGGGGCACATAACATCAATAAGGGTACCTGATCTCAAACCAGGTGAAATGAGGACCAAAGGGAGGCCCAAACTTTACCTGTACAGTGACCACTTGTCTACCTAATCCTGAATTAAAATAAAATTAAATTTTAAAAAGTTTCAGGGCAAATACATCACTCCTAGCTTTGAGATATTTAACATCTGGAGTCCCCATAATACGCAGCCAATGGTAGGGCAAAAACAGTCTCTACTGCTTCTGCCCTTCTGAAAAAATTCCAGGTCCCTGGAATAATATCCCTCTGTCATCTGAGTAAGAAAATAAAAGCTACCCTCAAATCTAAAATTTTCTACAATTTTCAACATTTCTGGAATACCCAATACCATAGGGCTTTAAGATAATTATCACTGTGGCACTCCCTGAAACTTAATGTCAAGGTTGTTATCAAGCCCACTTGTACTCTTGCCCTTTGGGACTCCTTTGAGCTTTTGCCAGACTGTCCACCATATCATCCAGCCATCTTGTAGTTCCCTAAGCCAGGTGTCCTGGTTTTTGTCTCTACACCTTTTCCCTCTGTGGGCCTAGAAAGAGCTCTCCAAACCATTCCCTCTCACACTGCCACGTGTTTCAGAATTCCTGATCATTTTTCAAAGAACATCTCCTCTAGGATTCAGAATCAAGACTATATTTACTTGACTTCTCCAAACAGAATTAAGCATTCTTCATGCTGGGTTCATGCTTTTTTTTCTTAGGCTATATCAGATTCGCTCTTTTTTTTTTTGGGGCCTGGAATTTAATTTTATTTTGCTCAGATCATTTAACATGAGGTCTACTTGGTTAACAGATTACTGTTGATTATAGATAGGTACAGTGTTGTGTAGCTGATTTCTAGAGCTTATTCATATTGTTTAATTTGGCTTTTTTGTTGTAAGGGTGGAAGCAAAACCTAAAACCTAGAGTGGGAGCTGAAACCATTATTTATATAGACTTAATTTTAACAACTGAAGTACAATATCCACATCTCTAACAGTCCATTTGACAATAAATATAATTTTATAAACTTATTGTTAAAAAATTCACTTCCTTTTACTTTTTAAACTTACTGTTAAAAATTTAACTTAGCTCTGAATTAGCCTCACATGTGTAAAATAAAAATAAGTAAAAATAAAAAAATAAAAAAATTAACTCAGCAGAATTCCTACAGTTGAGTTAAAAATATATAGCATGTATAAATATTTGATAGTACTTACTTATTTTCAGTATATTCCAGAAATATATCAGATTATTTTTTATTTAAAATGATAATTAATTGCAATATTCCTACACATATGAATATTTTAAAATTTATAATGCAGAATCATCTGATCAAAGTGATATAATAAAGCCTAGATATCAGTCTGTTGAAATTACAATAATAACATTGCTTGTGTCTTCTGTAGATAGTTTTTATTTTTACAAATTGAAAATGCAAAGCAGACATTTTCAGACTAAAAGTTTATGAAAACACAAAAATATAAATTTATTTCATATTTTAACCAAATTTATGCACAAGGTCCAGAAAGATATAAGTGATATAGACATGTATCTTTTATGTACTTGGCTTGGTAATTGCTTTATTATGAAATTAAATGTGAGGTTTTATCTATCTTTTGCTGGATTATACTAGCAAAAACAAATAGTAATGTCAGTGTTTAGAAATAGATTGTGTACTAGATATTCAATCAGCTAAGATATATACTAATATACTAATTTTCATCCGCAAATGCCCTTAAGGAGCAAATTGATGTAATTGCATGGATACATATTGTGTAAGTTCTATATATCTCTATGTATTGTATATATATTCTACACATATTGTGCAAAATATATTCTAAAATATATGTAGAATATATTGTATATAATACTATATTTTTAAGTTATGTGTAACTAATCTCCAATATTTGATTAATAGGTCATTGGAAATTAACTGTGTGCTTCTTTTTTCTTTTATTTATTTTATTTTGAAAATGTGGGGTACAAGTCAGGATTAGGTACATAAGTGGTCTACATACTGGTGAAGTTTGGGCCTCCAACTGGTCCTAACTTCCTCTGGTTTTGGATCAGGTACCCTTAGTGATGTTATGTGTCCCCCCTCCTTCCCCTGGCAGTCTCCCATCACTGTCAATCCATCCCTTGTAGTATTCTTCATTGGCTTATGGGTCTCCTCTGATTAGACTGTGAATTCCTTGAGAGCATAGACATTTTTATAATTCAATATCCCAGCATCCAACACAATTCCTGGAAAAGAGTTTATTTGAATAAATATACAAGTTAATAAACAACCAAACATAATAGATGACTTAGAGAAATTCATTTTACTTGCCTATAATTTTTCGGGCAGAATTCAGAACAGGGATTATTACTATCCTCGCAACTTTTTCAGAATAAAGTAATTATTATCAGTTTAAAAATTCTGGAAGTATTATAGAGATAGAAAAATGATCAGTGGTTGCCAGGGAAGTGGGGGATTATGAGTGATTACACAAGGACACAAGGAAATTTTTGAGGAGTGATGAAAATATTCTATACCATAACTGTGTTACTAGTTACATGACTACACACACTTGTCAAAATGGAATTTGAGGAGCAGTCAGAATTGTTTATCCTGGGAGGTCTAATCAGAGACCTAACTTGCTATGTCCTCTTACCACTCACTGCATGAACTACAGTGACAGGCTTGTAAGCCTCAAAGTGTATCACTGCTTGTAAGGCTGATCAAGACGGCCAACATGAGACAGCTAGAGTGTGTTTCTCCCATAGAGTAAACCAAGATAGAGAGAGTTTGCTTAGCATCCAGAGAGGAAAAGGACCAGCAGCATATCCATGATTCAGCAAAGAAGTGTTAATAACCACAAAGTGCAGTGAAGAGAAAAATCCATTGACATGAGCTGTAACCAACCAGACTCTCACCTGGACCACCACAGAACATTAGGAGCCTACAGACACAGTAGGGAAGGTGAGGGATGGTAAGTCAGGAGTTCTTTGCTCCTACTGTGAACTTGAAGTACCCCTTGAGCCTTGTGGGACTCGAATTCTTCATGGGAAACTGCCTTATCCAAGTTGTGCTCTGCCAGTGGTGCAGAAAAGAAGACAGCCCTAAGCAGTTTCAGCCACCATATCTCAGGAGTTCAAACCTTGAGGGTGTTTGCTTTCTAGCCTGCCTGTGAGGGGACAGTACCCAAGAACAAACTCCTCAGTGGCACACTGTTTTTGGCTGGGGCAGGCTGCCTTGAGAATACCTAAGGCCCTGAAATTGGCTGCACTTTGACATTCAGAAGGCAAACTGCCTGTGACTAAGGCAGGGAGCCAGTGGGACTTGTTGTTATAGTAACCTCTCCTTCCGTAAATCTTCTGTGCCTACCCTGAACAACAGTCTTACCCAGTGGCCTGAGACTCCCTCCTAATCCCCACAGGAGTTGCCAAGAGTGCATGCTTGTGGGGTGCTTGAGCTCCATTTCCCCCCAAACTCCCCAGCAAGTCTCAAAACAGAGAACTTGGGTAATCCCCAGAACTCTGCCCTCTACCCAGGTTGACCTGGCATGTCCTTGGAGCAACACTTACCAAGGAGAAACCCCACAGCTGTCATCACAGCTGATTTTCTTACACAAGTGCCACTTCCTGGCCAGAGGTCATCAGCATAGCCCATCACACTGGATATAATATCTCAGCGTTGGAAAATGCCTGAGCAAAGACTCCAGCTAATACCACTTTCCAAGCCACTCTAGCCCCTTAGGATACTGTTAGCCAGTGCGTATACCCAACAGAGGACTGCCACAGTCGGCAATTGGGAAACTGATCATACTAAGGCTATATATAAGTAAGGGAACCCTACAGTGTCTACGTCAGTCCCCTGTCAGCGTCAAACAAAAAATAGTCTACACAAAAAAAGAAGAAACCGGAAAAATAATTATATTTTTTGAGTTGGAGTCTCACTCCATCACCCAGAATAGAGCGCGGTGACACATTCACAGCTACTGCAGCCACCACATGCTGGGCTCAGGTGATCCTCCCACCTCAGCCTTCCCAAGTAGCTGGAGCTATAGTCATGTGTCACCATGCCCAGCTAATTTTTTGATTTATTATAGAGATAAGGTCTCACCAAGTTGCTCACGCTGGTATTGAACCCCTGTGTTTTGGCAATCCTCTCACCTCCACCTCACAAAGTTATGGGATTACAGCCATGACCACCATGCCTGACTCCATAAAAATAATCCTGACAATATGAAAAAACAGAGCTCTCTGACACCCCTGAAAGATCACACTAACTCTTCAGCAATGGACCCTAAACAAAATGAAATCTTTGAAATCCCAGATATAGAATTCAAAAGATTGATTATACAATTTATTCATGAGCTTCAGGAGAAAATTGAAAAGCAGCATAAAGAAATTTTAAAAACCATCCAGGACATGAATGAAAAATTATCCAAAGAAACAGACACCTTAAAAAACAGCTGAAATTCTTGAAATGAAAGAATTATTTAGGAAGTACAAAACATAGTGATAAGTTTTAATAGTAGGCTAGAACAAGTAGAAGAAAGGATCTCAGAATTTGAAGAAAATACTTTCAATTTAACCGAATAATAGTCAGCCAAGGATTTTGTATATTGCAAAACTAAGTTTCATAAATGAAGGAGAAATTAAGTATGTCTCAGACAAGCAAAATGCTGAGAGAATCTGCCACCACTAGATCAGCTCTACATAAAATACTAAAAAAAAAAAAAAAAAAAAAAACAAAGGATTTATAAAGGCTGAAACAAATAATCAACATACATCAGCAGATAAACACTGGAAACAATAAAACTAAAGGACTTATGGAAAAACAACACAAAAGAGAAAAATAAATAAATAAATAAATAATGACAACAATGAAACAGATTATTAAAACTGCTGGGACACAGTGAAAACTGTGCTCAAAGGAAAACTTATAATACTTAAAACCTATATTAATAAAACTGAAAGGTCACACATTGACAATCTAACATCACAACTCAAGGAACTAGAAAAACATAAACAAACCAAATTCAAAAATAGCAGAAATAACAAAACTCAGAGCAGAACTATATGAAATTGAAATTAAAACAAACAATACAAAGGATTAATGAAACAAATTTGGTTTCTTGAAAAGATAAACAAAATTGATAGACCACTAGTTAGATTAATTAAAAAATGAAGAGAGAAGATTCAAATCAGCTCAGTCAGAAATGAAGTGGAAACATTACAACCGATAATGATGAAAATTTTTTTAAAAAGTCATCTGAGACTATTATGAATACTGTTATGCAAACAAACTACACAATCTAGAGAAAATGAATACATTATTGGAAACATACAACCCTAAAACCTTGAATCGGGAAGAAATAGAAACACTGAACAATAAGTAACAAGGTTGAAACTGTAATTAGAAGTCATCCAACAACAACAAAAACAGTCCAGGGCCTTATGGATTCACAGCTGAATTCTACCAGACTTTCAAATAAAAATTGGTACCAATGTTTCTGAAGGTATTCCACAAGATTGAAGAGGAGCGAGTCCTCCTTAACTCATTTTATGGGGTCAGTATCACTCTGATATCTTACCCCAAAAAAGATGCGTCAAAAAAAGAAAACTATAAACCAATATCCCTTATAAACATAGATGCAAAAATCCTCAACAAAAATTAGCATACTGAATTCAATAGCACATAAAAAACAATCCATTATGATCAAGTGGGTTTTATCACAGGGAGGAAAAGGGTGGTTTAACATACACAAGGCAATAAACATGATACACTACATAAACAGAATTAAAAACAAAAATCATAATCATTCTAAAAGACACAGAAAAAACATTTGATAAAATCCAGTATCCCTTCATGATAAAAAGAAAAAAAGCCTTCAGCAAAATAGATATAGAGGGAATATTCCTCAAAATAATAAAAGTTACATATGACAAAAGCCCACAGCCAATATTATCCTAAATGGAGAAAAGTTGAAAGCATTCACCCTGAGAATGGAACAAGGCAAAGATGTCCACTTTCACCACTCCTGTTCAACATAGTACTGGAAGTCCTAGCGAAAGCAATTGGGCAAGTAAAAGAAATAAAGAGTATACAAGTTAAAAAGGAAGAAATCAAACTATCTCTGTATGCCTAGAGAATCCTAAAGATGACCCCAAAAGGATCCTGAACCTAATAAATGAGTTCAGTGACATTTCAGGTTACAAAATCAATATGCACAAGTCAGTAGCAATGCTATACAACCACTGAAATTAAATCAAGAACTCAATTCCATTTACAATAGCTGCCAAAAAGCTAAAATACCTAGAAATATATTTAGCCAAGGAGGTAAAAAATCTCTATAAGGAGGATTACAAAACTCTGATAAAAGAAATTATAAATAACAAAAATGGAGAAATAGCTCATGTTCACAGATTGGAAGAATCAACATTGTTAAAATGAACATATTACCCAATATAATCTATAGATTTAACACAATTCCTATCAAACTACCAATGTCATTTTTTTTATAGAATCAGAAAAAAAAGTTCCTAAAATTCAAATATAGCAAAAAAAGAACCAGAATAGCCGAGACAATCCTAACAAAAAGAACAAAGATGAAGGCAGTATATTACCTAACTTCAAATTATACTACAAAGCTTTAGTAACCAAACAACATGGTACTGGTACAAGTGCAGTCACATTGACCAATGGAACAGAATAGAGAATCCAGTAACAAACCCAAATACCTACAGCCAACTGATCTTTGACAAAGCACACAAAAATATACACTGGGGAAAGGATAACCTATTCAACAAATGGTGCTGGAAAAATTGGATAACTACATTCAGAAAATGTAACTTGATCCCTATCTATCCCCCATATATAAAAAATTAACTCAAGATGAATTAAACGTCAGACCTGAAATCATAAAAATTCTAGAAGAAAACCTAGGAAAAACTCGTATGGACATCAACCTTTGCAAATAATTTATGGCTAAAACCCCAAAAGCAAATGCAACAAAAACAAAAATAAATAAATGGGACTTAATTACACTAAAAATCTTCTGCACAGCAAAAGAAATAATCACCAGAACAAATAGCAGCCTACAGAATGGGAGAATATATTTGCAAACTATGCATCTGACCAAGGACTGATATCCAGAATCTAACAAAGAGCTCAAACAAATCATCAAGAGAAAAGCAAATAGCCCCATTAAAAAGTGGGTAAACAACATGAGCAGACACTTCTCAAAAGAAGATACACAAATAGTCAACAAACATATGAAAAACATGTTCAACGTCACTGATTGTCAGGGAAATTCAAATCAAAACCACAATGAGATACCATCTTACACCAATCAGAATATCCATTATTAAATAGTAAAAAGAAAAAGTTGATGCCAGGGGTGTGGAGAAAAGGAAACACTTGTACACTGTTATTGGCAGTCACTCTCTATGGAAAACAGTATGAAGATTTCTCAAACAACTAAAAGTAGATCTATCATTTGATCCAGCAATCCCAAAAGTTATCTACTCACAGTTACAGAGATAATTATATAAAAAAAGACACCCGCACCTATGTGTTTATTGCAGCACAATACACAATTGCAAAGATGTGGAATCAACCCAAATGCTCATCAGATGATCAGCAGATAATGAAAATGTGGTATATATACACCATGAAATACTATTCAGTCATCAAAAAAGAATAAAATAATGTCTTTTGCAGCAATTTGGATGTAATTGGAGAACATCATCCTAAGTGAACTAACTCAGGAACAGAAAACCAAATACCACATGTTCTCACTTGTAAGTGAGATCTAAACTGAGGATCTGCAAAAACAACAGAGAATGGTAAATGGACACTGAAGTCTCAGAGTAGGGATGGGAGGAGGGGGTAGAGGGACAAAATAACACCTATCAGGTACAATGTGCACAGGTGGGGATAGTAGCTACACTTAAAGCCCAAACCATAAATTATTTGTACACCCTAAAGCTATTGAAATAAGAAAAAAAGGCATCTAATTGTACATTTAAACATGGCAAGTTTTATTATATGTAAATTATACATTAATAAAGCTGACCCCAAATTGTCTGAATTCTCAAGAAGAAAGGAACTTTGAAATCCAAAGATGTTAAGGTAATCCAGGTGTCCACAGTAAAAGAACACAGACTTGATATTCAAGACATGAGTTTCCAATTCTGGTTCTGCCAATAATTAGCTAGGTGATTTTAAATAAGCTATTTAATGTCTATGAGACACATGTTTCTGCCTCTGTTAAATGGGCAAGGTGATACTTGCCTTTTCAGATTAGGGGACCCCAAAGAGATATTAGATGTGACTGCACTTTGAAAATAAACATTTTTATTATGATGTTCAGAATACCTACTCTATACAACCACATTTAACTAGGTCCAGAGAACATTTCACCTAGAATTCAGAGTCAAGGGAAACAGACTAAATCCTGAATCCAAAGCTCACTCTTCCCAAATCCTCTGAAACTCTTTCTCCTTATAAACTGATTAATTTTCTTTTTTCAGAAAAAAAAATTGTTGTTTTTTGGCTGTCCTAGGGAAGAAGAGACTGGGATAATTTTAACTTTTGGGAGAAAGTTTGGCAGTTTTTTTGACAGGTGACACATGAGAGTTGAAAACAAGAAAAGAAATAAATGACAGGGAGCCCAAAATAGCAGCATTCTTCTCTTAGAGTTCTAGGGGTCTGGGTACTTAATTTGCACCCAGAATGTCCCCCTAGAGCTTCCTAACTTGGTAACGTGGGGCCACTACCACAGCATGTTTTACTGGTTGGGATCACCAGCTAATACCTAGCCTGCCAAGAACAAATGCAGCCAAATTGTAGCACTAGAAAAGGCATCAAATGGTAGGGATAATAGAAACGGACTAAAAGGACTGACAATTAAGTATGCAAACTCATCCTAGAAAAGAGTGCTACA
The DNA here is from genome assembly GCA_963574415.1 of Tarsius wallacei. NCBI lineage: Eukaryota > Metazoa > Chordata > Mammalia > Primates > Tarsiidae > Tarsius > Tarsius wallacei. Next base: position 1,210 of record CAUYQG010158851.1, on the reverse strand, counting down.
TACCTCATTGCTGAATATCACTAGTCACCTTTGAAGTACTCCCTCTGGGAATCTATGCAGTAACGCCAGTGTCTAGTCCACCTGTAAAAGCAATTTTGGAACTCTTTTTCTGGAATGGCCATCAGAGTTGTCGCTGTATTACCCCTAATGTTCTGAATGTTCTCAAAATGTCTTCCTTTCAATATTTCCTTTATCTTCAGGTAAAGAGTAAAGTAACTGGGGGCCAGATCAGGTGAGTAGGGAGGATGTTCCAATACATTTATTTACTAGCTAAAAACTACCTCACAGACAGTGCTATGTAAGCTGGCGCATTGTCATGATGCAAGAGCTCCTTTGGGACTATTTTTGAAAAAAGATGTGGCATACAACTCAAGATTAGGTATACAAGTGGACATTGTACAGGTAAAATTTGGGTCTCCCTTTTGTCCCCACTTTACTTGGTTAGTGAACAGGTACCCTTATTGATTTTGTGTTCCCAACCTCATACCCCAGCAATATCCCACTCTACTGCCAATCCCATTCTTATAGTATTATGGTAATTGTTCAGGGTCCACTAATGAGTGAGAACACGTGGTACTCTGTTCTTTGTTTCTGTGATCACTGATTATGATAGACTCTAAATCCATCCAAGTTGCTGGAAAGTCCATATGCTTGTCCTTCTTTATGGCTGCATAATATTCCATCATGTATATGTACCACATATCTTTTTGTCCAGTCCAGTTTTGATGGGCATCATGGTTAGTTCCATGTTTTTGCTATTGTGAATAGTGATGCAATAAATATGCAGGTGCAGGTATCTTTTTAAAAATACCTTTATTCTAACATAGTAATTACTTATATTTGAAAGTGTTATTCAGCATTTATATTTCTTTTTTTTTAATTTTAAATTTTTTAATTTTAAAATTGTGGGGTACAATTCAGGGTTAGGTATACAAATATTCATTGTGCAGGTACCCTTGTTGATGAGGTGTGCCCCCCCCTTCCCCAGGCAGATATCGACTACTCTCAATTCCACTTCCCCCCACCCCAGTTTACGACTACTGTTAGTCCCCTTCTTGTAGTATTACGGTAGTTGTTCAAGGTCCACTTATGAGTGAGAACATACGATACTCTTTGTTTCTGTGAGAGATCACTCAATATTATAAACTTTAATTCCATCCAGGTTGCTGCGAAGTTCATGATTTTGTTCTTCTTTATGGCTGCATAATAT
>CAUYQG010158846.1:0-13886 GCA_963574415.1 Tarsius wallacei | reverse complement strand
GCGCTTTGGGAGGCCGAGGTGAGTGAATTGCCTGAGCCTTCGGGTTCGAGACCCGCCTGGGCAACTTGGCGAGACCTCATCTCTACAATAAATCAAAAAATCAGCTGGGCGTGGTAGCGCTGCCTGTAATTCCGGCTACTCGGAAGGCTGAGGCAGAAGGATCGCCGGAGCCCAGCAGGTCGAGGCTGCTGTGGCCGGGAGCGGCCACTGCACTCCAGTCTGGGCGACAGAGCGAGACTCCGACTCAAAAAAAAAGAAGAAGATTATAATAGGCATTCTTTAATGGCAGCCATGTTTTTATCCATTCTATAAAGAATTTTTTAAGACTCTTAGGAATTTATCAAGTGTTTAGTTAAAAATTGCAAAATGTCAAGAACAAGAAATTAGTATTTTGACAAATAACAATTACCATAGAATTTGCTCTATTATGATGATACCCAGCCATGTTCCCTAAAATAACCAGATAGGTCTAAATATTATTATCATTATTTCCCAGGACATAACACTTTCTGTTCTGTAGTATTCAGACTTCCCACCCCTCCTATTGCCCTATCCTCAGGAAAACACAGCACTTTTGTCAATATAGATCAGGTTTTATGTCCTACAATTTTATTTAAGTAGAATCACAGGGTTGTTTTTGTTTGTTTTTTATATTTGGTTTAGCTTCTTTCATTCACCCTATTTATTTTTAGATTCATCCAATGTGTTGCACATATCAGTAGTTCATTCTTTTTTATTGCTAAATAGTATTCCAATATGGCTATGCCATAATGTGTTTTATCCATTCAACTGTAGTTGTATATTTTGGATTTTTTGCAATTTGGATCTCTTTTTTGTTTTTGTTGCTGTTTTCAAAAAGCTGCTGTGAATGTTTTTGAAAAAGTTTTTTTTTTTTTCAAGGAAATAGGCTTTATTTCTCTAGGATAAATAGTTAAGAGTGCAATGGCTGGCTCAGATTGTAAATGGAATATTAACATTGTAAGAAACTGCCAAACTGTTTCCAAGTGTTTGTACCATGTTTCATTGCCACCAGCAGCATATGAGAGTTTCATCCTCCATAACCTTGTCAGTGCTTGATATGGTCAGTCTTGAATTTTCATCATTCTAATGGGAGTTTAGTAGTAGCTCATTGTAATTTTCATTTACATTTTCTTTAAGATTAATGATAAGCATCTTTTCATGTGCTTATTTGATATTTGTATATTTTCTTTAGTGGAGTATCTATTCACATCTTTTGTTCAGTTCTTTATTGACATGCCTGAGTGTCTGTTTTCTTCTTATTCACTTTTGTGAGATTTTTAATATTCTGGGTACAAGTTCTTTTATCAGATATATGATTTTCACACATTTTTCTCCCAGTCAGGGCTTTTCTTATCATTTTATCAACCATGTGGCTGGAAAAGCTGAAGTTTTTAACTTTGAGGAAGTCCAGTTTATCGATTTCTTCACTTATGGATTATGGTTTTGCCATCCCATCTATGATCTTCACTTAACCCATGGTCACAAGGATTTTCTCCAGTGTTTCGTTAAGCAATTTTATAGCTGTAAGCTTCATATTTTTTAAAATTTATTTTATTTTAAAGATGTGGGGTACAATTCAGGATTAGCTATATAAGTGGTCATTGTATAGGTAAAGTTTGGATCTACCTTTGGTCCCCACATTACCTGGTTTGAGATCAGGTACCCTTATTAATGTTATGTGCCTCCCCCGGTAGTTTCCAGCTGCTGCCAATCCCTTTCTTATAATATTATGATAAATATTCAGGGTCCGCTTATGAGTGAGGACATATGGTACTCAGTTCTTTGGTTCTGTGATAAATCACTGAGTATTACAGACTCTAAATCCATCTGAGTTGCTGCAAAATCCATTATTTTGTTCTTCTTTATGGCTGTGCAATATTCCATCATGTATATGTACTACTTTTTTTTATCCAGTCCAGTTTCGATGGGCAGCACGATTGATTCCGTGTTTTTGATACTGTAAATAGTTGTAAGCTTCATATTTTGATCTATGATCCATTTTGAGTTGACTTATATATATTTGTTTATATTTGTGTATATCAATATCTATTTGTCCCAGAACCATTTGTTGAAAAGACTGTCCTTTTCCCACTGAATTGCCTTTGCATCTTTGTAAAAAAATCAGTTGTTCATATACTTATGGGTCTATATCTGGACTCTTTATTCTATTCCTTTGATCTACTCATCCCTCTTGATGCTGATAGCACACTGTCTAGATTACTGTCATCTTATAATGAGTCTTGAAATCAGGTAGTGTTTGTCCTCTAACTTTATTTTTCAAAGATGTCATTCATAGTCTAAGTCCTTGGGATTTCTATATAAAAGTTTTAGAATCAGTCTGTTTCTTTAAAAAATAGTATAGGATTTTTATTGAGATTGCTCTGAATCTATAGGTCAGTTTTGGGAGAATAGACATATTAACAATACTGAGTCTTCTGACCCATGAACATGGTATGTCCTCCACTTATTAGGGTCTTCTTTAATTCTTTCAGCAATGTTTTGTGGTGTTCAGTGTACAGATCTTGCACATCTGTGAACAGATTATTCATAAACATTTCATACTTCTGATGCTGCTACACATGACATTACTTGTTTTAATTATTATATTTTCACTGAATTGTCAACTACCAGATGTTTAGCAGTAGCCATGAGGAATCTTTTGGGTTAAAAGCACAGGCTACTCTAGGATGGAAAAGATATTTGATTCTAGAACTGTATTTCCATATCAGCTTCTAGAATTCATTGACAGTATGTTGAAACTAGGGAGGAAAATGTTCTAGAAACAATTCTACAGGTCATCTTCAGAAAAATCACACTAAAAATAGCATAGTTTAGTAGCTTTCAACTTTATATATGTGGTTAGAAATGATTTTGTTGCAATGTGTGATTTCCAACTTACCTGCAGTGTGGTCAGAGAATGTGCTCTGAGGAAAATATTTCTTTTCTTCCCTCTTTCTTTTTCTCCCCTCCCTTTCCTTCCCCTCATTAGAAGAAAAATTCCTAGAATCATACAACATGTGCTCTTTTGTGTCTGACTCCTTTAAATCAGCATGATGTATGTGAAATTAACATTTATTATTGTCAGATTATTTATTCTCATTGGTGTAAATATTAAATTATTTGGATATTTTATACTATACCTATCTGTTATGGAAAATATTGGGCATTTTCCAGTTTTTGACTTATGTATAATGGTGCTATGAATGTTCTTGTTCATTCTATTGGATGGACATTTATTTTCACTGCTCTTGAGCATATAGCAGTGTACCATGGCACTTCTGAGTCATATGGTCTGTGTGTGTGGATATTGGCAAACAGTTGATCATAGTGGTTGTTCTCCTCTGTATTCCTACCAGCAATGTGTAAGAGTTCCCCTATTCCACATTCTCCCTAGCACTTGGTATTTTTCATGTTTTTTATTTTGTTGTCCTTGTGGGCTTGTGGTAGCATCTCATTATGGTTTAGTCATAATTTCTCTGAAGTGTTAAGTTTCTTTTACTGTGAAGAAATTCCTTCTATATTAGAGAAACAAAACTAATAGGACACATACACATATACATACACAGAGAAAGAGAGAGAGAGATTATAAGGGGTTGGCTCACATGATTATGGAGTCTGAGTAGTTTCAAGATCTGCAGTTGACAAGCAAGAAACCCAGGAGACCTGATGGGTAGTATAAGTCCAAATCTGAAGGCCTGAGAACCATGAGAGCTGATGGTGTAACTTCCATTCTAAAAGCTGGCTGTCTCTAGACCCCAGGAGAGCCAAATTTTCAGTTTGAGTCCCAAAGAGCAGGAAAAGACTGATATCCAAGCTAAGGAAGTCAGGCAGAAGAAGAGTTCATGCTTACTCAGCCGTTTTGTTCTATTCAGAACTTCAAGTGATTGGATGCAACTCACCCACATTAGAAAGGGCAATCTGTTCTATTCAGTCTACCGAGTCAATGTTAATTTTATCTAGAAACACCCGCACACACACACCTAGAATAGTGTTTGACCAAATGTTTGGGTACCTTGTGGCCCAATCAAGCTGACATATAAAATTACCCATCACATCTTCCAATTTATTTGCTTAAGAGGCTGGATATTTTGTCCTGTGCACTTTGCGTTGTGGATTTTGGTGAGCGATGAGCTGATTTTATTGTTTTACGTAGTGGATTTTATTGATTATATTCTTGTATTGTTGTTTATTATGTTCCTCAATCCCTTCTTTTTCTCTTTAAATTGGTATTAGAGGCCGGGCACGGTGGCTCAAGCCTGTAATCCCCTCGCTTGGGGAGGTGCAGGTGAGAGGATTACCTGAGCTCAGGGGCTCGAGACCAGCCTGAGCAACATGGTGAGACCTTGTCTCTACAATAAATAAAAAAAATTAGCCTGGCATGGTGGCACATGCCTATGGTTCCAGCTACTAGGAAGGCTGAGGTGGAAGGATCACCTGAGCCCAGTAGGTCGAGGCTGCAGTGGCTATGAGCATACCACTGCACCCCAGCATGGGTGACAGTGAACTTCGACTCAAAAAAAAAAAATGGTATTAGATTCAGAAGCTTGATTCAATTGAGATTTTTTGGGGTCAAAAGTACCTCATATGTGATGGTGTTTACTTCTGTAATGTTACACAGGAGACTTATTGTGTCTAGTTGTCTCTCCCCTTGTGATGTTAAGAGTAATTACTAGGTTCAAGTATTGTTAAACTGATCCATCCATTATAAAATTTCCCATCTCTTTTTCACCTCAATTTTTCTGCAGCCTCTAAGATTGTTGCTTAGATCTGTATTCATAAAAGTTTGTAAAAGATTGATGTTCTAATTCTATACTTTTTTCTTTATTAACTGGGATTATTCTATCAAAGAAACTTGTCCTCATCAGCTATTAGGTTACACTGAGGTATAGTATATATAGGAAGGGCAGGGTGAATGCCCAATTCCTTTGCAATATTTTCACTTTTCCAAATATGAATGGTTTCGTTGGGGTCCTCCAAAGATGAACAATAAGTTGATTTTGTTTGTTTTGTTTTTTCTTTTAGAGTATTATCATGAACTCTAGAAATTTTTATATTTGGTGTGTTTTAATCCATGGTAGTCATTATTTTATTTGATGTTCAAATTATTTAATCTTTGTCCGGTGGGAGCCCCTTAAGCTTGGCTTCTGAGTCTTTTTGATACACATTCTGGTATGATAGTTTGGTCCTAACTCAGCTGGTACAGTTCCTACACAGACCCGGAAGCAGCTATTTCTCCAAGGAAGCCTGGTTCCTTTCAGTGGGACATGCCTTAAAGGGATTCAATCCAGATATTAGATTTGTTCATTGCAACTAGATGCTCATGTTTCTTCATGTTTCCAGTGCATGAAACTGGTAGTATGTATTATATTTTTAAGAGAACATCATCTGGACAGGCGCGGTGGCTCACACCTGTAATCCCAGCACTTTGGGAGGCAGAGACGAGAGGATTGCCTGAGCCCAGGGATTCGAGACTAGCCTGGGCAACTTGGTGAGACCTTGTCTCTACAATAAATCAAAAAATTAGCCAGGCATTGTGGCACGTGTCTGTGGTTCCAGCTACTCGGAAGACTGAGGTAGAAGGATCACCTGAGCCGAGCTGGTTGAGGCTGCAGTGGCTGTGAGCGTGCCACTGCACTCCAGCCTGGGTGACAGAGGGAGACTCTGACTCAAAAAAAAAAAAAGAGAGAACATCATCTGCTTCCAACCTGGGCTGTTTCTCCTTCTCTTTGTGGGTAATGATTTTTTTAAAAATCGATTTTCATTATAACTTTCCAATTTTAAAATTTAAGCAAAAGAATGTTTACATTAGCTTTCTCTTCTTATTTACTTATAACATGGCATATTTTGCATCAGTGGTATCCCATAGAATTTCTACAAGGGTGAAAATAGTGTTTGTCTACATTGTCCATCCCAATAGCCACTAGCTTCTTGTGGCTGTTGAACACCTGAAATGTGGTAAGTGTGACTGAAAAACTGAATTTAAATTTCATTTAAATTTAAGTTAATTAAATTTAGGTTGTCTGGACGCAGTGGCTCAGCCTGTAATCCCAGTACGTTGGGAGGTCGAGGCGAGAGGATTGCCCGAGCCTGGGGTTTCAAGACCAGCCTGGGCAACTTGGTGAGACCTCGTCTCTACAATAAATCACAAAAACTAGCTGGGTGTTGTGGCGTGTGTCTGTAGTTCCAGCTACTTGGAAGGCTGAGGCGGAAGGATTGCCTAAACCCAGCAGGTCGAGGCTGCGGTGGCTGTGAGTGTGCCACTGCACTCCAGCCTGGGCGACAAGAGTGAGACTTCAGCTAAAAAAAATAAAAAAATTTTTTAACTTAACTTAAATTTAAATGGACAGCAGCAGCTCCGCACATTTTTCTGCACTTTGCTTCTTTCACTTAGTGGTATCCTGACGATCACTACACAGCAGTAGAGAGGGAGTCCTCCTTGCTTTTTATACCTGCATTGTACTCTAGGAGGTAGATGTACCTTAGGTTTTTCAACCAATTCCTTATTGGTGGACATCTGTCTCATTTCTAGTTGTATCCTGTTACAAATTTTTCTGCCAGGAATGACTTTGTTCCTCTGCTTTTTTGTCTTTTTGAAACATATGTCTGAGCAAGGTTTTTAGAAGAGAGATTACTGGTTCCTGTGGAAAATACCTGTGCCCCATAAAATAGAAAATTTGAAACAGAGAGCATCTGGACATATACTAGCAAGAAGTGAACTTTGGTCCTATCTCATTATTCTTTTGATTCCACATACAGTCTGGCTTCTTCTTTTCTTTCTAGTGCGACATGATGACGGAATTTCTTAGTGAACTCCAGGAAGGAGAAATAATACAGAAGAGCCAAGAATAATAATGGGTCAGCTGGACAGAAGATGAGAGTCATCAAACTTGTACTCCAGTTGCCAGACCCATCGACTGATCATGGTCTTTTTTTTTTTTTTTTTTTAGAGAGCTGTGTTTCTCATAAAGGGTTGCAGACAGTCTGGGAAGTGAAGCCTCCTGCCAAAAGCCAGAAACAGATACTTACTAACCATGGTTTTGGGGGTGAGTTCCTTCCCTTTGTTGGCCTCTGATCTAACACAGAAGGGCACTTAATATAGAAACAGTGGTTAGAGGTGTGGGCTTTTGGGTGAGAAGGACCTACATTTGACCCTGAGAACCATTGCTTGCTGGTTGTATGATCTAGATCAATCAACTGATCTAGTGTGTACCCTATAATTGCTGGTGCTTTTTACTATTGTTTATTATTGTTATTATTCCTTCCACTCATACAAAGGCTGAATGATAAAAGTGGGGATTACACTGCCAGGTGTTCCAGTGTTCCTCGAGCATATAATTTTATAACTTTTAGACAGAATAGTTGACATACAGATGAAAGGAAGTCTATAGAAAGCTCCTGAGTAAACCCAGGAATATCACATTATTTAAGATGCAACAAATATGGCATTTCTAATCAGAGGCATTGTTCAAGAGTTGGAGCTGGGACAACCGTAAAGGATTCATTTTTTAAAAAGTTAAATCATATGTTATACCTTGTCATTTACTCAGAATGCTTCATCCATGAGTTACTACTTAAGACAAAAGCAAAACAAAAAACAACTACCAAAAAAACTCAGGACAATATACTGTATATATAGTTATAATAGTTTCATGAATTGCCTAATTTATGTACAATACATGTGCATATATCTACGCATAAAACAAAATGCTGGAAAGATGTAGCACCATGTTCATTTTAATCGTGATGGGTTTGCTGAGTATTGGTATTTTTTAACATCTGTACTTGGCTTAATAGTAAACATTTGCTAAGATGAATGTAGATTATACAAAGGCTCCTTGACTTACGATGGGGCCACATCCTGATAAACTCATTGTAAGTTGAAAATAATCATAAGTTGAAAATGGGTGTTTTATAGACAAGATGGGATGTGAAAACACAAAACACGATATCCATAACATGCTGGCAACACCGACACTGTAGAGTGTTGGTTGTTTCCCCCTGTGATTGTGGGGCTGAGTGGGAGCTACAGTCATTGCTGCTTGCTACTCAGCATCATGAAATAGTATCATCTTACATATTACTAGATGGGTAAAATACCAGAATTCAAAATTGGAAGTACAATTTCTATTGAATGTGTATCGCTTTCACACCATCATAAAGTTGAAAAGTTGTAAGTCAAACCATCATAAGTCTGTATTTATGATAAACAACTGTATTCTCTAAAACCTCTGCTACTTGTGAAATAGTTCAGATAAAAAACAGAGAGAGCTGTGAAATTAGGCCAGCTTAGGAAGAAAATCTTTACTCCTCCCTTATTACATCCCCTTCTTTCTCCCCTAGAATGCAATGGTTATCACTCCCATGTGTTGTTTTATCCTCTTACTCCATATGAGAGCTTCCCAAACAAAATATACCAGTAGTATTGTTTTGTATGTTTCATTACACACACACACACACACACACACACACACACACACACACACACACACACTCCTGATTCTTATAGTCAAGGAAGCATTGTGAGAAGTTCAAGGGGAGACCTTCCTCAAGATCCAAGCATGGTATTTGGTGCATCATCCACAATGTCGATGTTTGCTTCCTTCTCATTCCCACTCTTCTGATCTTTAACAGGGAGGTTGTTTCTTAACCTTGGTGGTATCACTGTATTTCAGTGAATATTTGGGAATGTAAGAAGAAGGGAACCACACACACTCATCTATATCACATAGGGAATTCAGTGCCATACCTGCTCTATGCAGTGCAATGGAGTTGGATAGGGAGAGTCTTCACCCTTTTCTATTGTGTGACCCTGTAGTGATGAGTTACCCTTAGTGAAACTGACCTTGCTCATCTATAAAATTGGCATATTGATATTTACCTCAGAAAGCTATAATGAGAAATGAACAAAACTACAAAGCATCTGATACGTAATACTTGAATAAATATATGCTTGGTCTCTCCTGTGTTCTCTTTCCCACAAAAAACTTAAACATGAACATCTCACAGAGATTCTTTGAATTTGAAACATTGGGAAAGGAAATGTGTTCATATTTATATGATGTGTAACATCTGATGTCATTTCTTTATAGAATGAGATACCTGAGGGTGGTAGAAGTGAGGAATCGAATCATTACCTTGTTAATTTTTATTTGATGTGCCCTTCTCTTCCTTTTTACCTACCATTGACACTGGAATAGGATCCTTCATTTGAACTCCAGAAAGGAGATAGCACAGAATAACAGAGCATGAAGATGGGTCTGTTGTACAACAGACTGAATTCAGGAGACCTGGGTCTCAAACACCAGATCTTTCCTTGTCTACAGAACCACGGGGAGTCACTTCCCCTGAGCTGGTCTCATCCCTTACATAGAAAAAGATGATATATCTCAATGGTTAGGGATGGTGATTTGGGAGTCGGAGTTTGGTTGAATTTCAAGTCATTTAATATATCTGAACATGCAGAGTTTGGTTTGAATTTCAAGTCATTTAATATATCTAGACATGCTGTCTGGAAAAGCCTGCATGTCTAGATATATGAGACCTTCTTGCAATTAATATACAGTATAGATGCACAAATAGAGACTATAATGGAGGGAATACACAAGCATGATATTCTTAGGTTAATAAGTGGTAGGATTGCTGATTAATTATGTATCTCTGGACTTGACTATATTTTCCCCAACTTAATACAAATCATCTTAAAAATCAAAATTACATATCATGGAAACATTTTTGTTACAAAATGTTTTAGACATAGACTTATAAAAATAATATAATGGTTTTATATACTCATGTTAAGAAATAAAACTTTAGGCTGCGTGTGGTGGCTCATGCCTGTAATCCAAGCACCTTGGGAGGCCTGGAAGGGAGAATTGCTTGAGCCCAGGAGTTCAAGACCAGCCTAGACAACATAGCGAGACCTCGTCTCTACAAAAACAAACAAAAAAAGCTAGGCATGGTGGCACATGCCTGTAGTCCTAGCTACTTGGGAGGCTGAGGAGGAAGGATCGCCTGAGCCCAGGAGGTTGAGGCTGCGGTGAACTGTGATTATGCCACTGCTCTGCAGCCTGGGCAACAGAGTGATCTCAACTCAAGAAAAAAAAGAAAAAAGAAAAAATAAACTTTGCTTATACACTTGAAATTCAGTCTTTTCTGATTGCACTAGCCTCCTTACATGGGGCTTATCACTAACATGAATTCGGACTTTTCATTGTTAGTATATTTCTTTATGCTTTTATTACATATGTGTATATCTCTACGTGAAATATGGTGTCACTTTTTTGCGTGTTTCATCTGTAGTTGTCTGGCTATCTGATGGAAAAGAGAAAGGAAGAAACATGAGAAGAACAAATACCCATTCACATCTCAACAGTGTGATCTGTCATGAAGCCTTCTTACATGTGTGCTCTTTCTGAGCTGCTCGAATAAATACATCTATTTTCCCAGTTTATATGCTATAGAGAGCACAAACATTTTCAGTCATTTAAAACATGTGATGTGTTCAAATTTAGAGTTTTCCAGGTGCCAGCTAGCCCAAAATTATGTTGCAGTGTATCTTCCTTTTTTCTTTTTAAGAGACAAGGTCTTTTTATGTTGCCCAGGCTAGAGTACAGTGGTTATTCACAGTCGAGATTCTAGCGCACCACAGCCTCCAACTCCTGAGCTCAAGCGATCCTCTTTGTTCAGCCTCCTGAATGAGAAGTTGGGACTTGTAGTGTATCTTGAACCTGAAATATCTTCCCATTATCTAGGGCTAATTTCCCATCTTTTATTCATGCTATTATTCGTCTACACCTGTAAATCTGGGACTAATCTGGGTATTCTCGGTGAAAAAAAGGCTGTGTGCATGCCTGTAGTCCCAGCTACTTGGAAGGCTGAGGTGGAAGGATCACCAGAGCCCAGCGGGTCGACGCTGGGGTGGCCATGAGTGCCACTGCACTCCAGCCTGGGCGACAGAGTGAGACTGCAACTCAAAAAAAAAGGAAATGGTCACATCACACTCTCCTGCTATTATGGCCCCACAGTTCCCTACTCCATAGCCCCTCTGGGTGATGATGATGGTTGAAGAGGTAAAATCCCGCCCTTTGTGCTAAGAGACCTGGGTGTAGGGCCACAGGAGCTGGCTGAACCCTGAAGTGGTGAGTGTGCTCAGGCAGAAGCTCAGGTGTTGTCCTTGGGACAGGTGATCTGCAGGGAAGGAAGGTAACATGCCCTGAATACTGTCAGCAAATGCACTTGATGTTTCATCTCCTTTGATCCTAATAGCCATTCAAGGTACCCATAATTATGACCATTGTTTAGTTCAGGGTACATTAAGAGGGCTCTCTATCTACAGCTCACTGTGAATTATTCTAAAGTTTTCCTATTTGTCCTAATGTCTTCTGGGTGCTGAATGATCTAATCTCCCTGGGGGCTGCTATTATAAGTTTCCAAGGCAATGTCCAACTTAAAAAACTATAATCTGTAGTGTTTTTGATACATAATATTTATACACATTTATAAGGTACATATGATCTGTAAGCTTTTAAGTTACAATATTTTTGAAATTGAAAAAGCATTTCTAAATTTAAAAACACCAACAATTATCTGAAAACTCTGGAGAAAATATTTGGAAACCACATCTCATATATTAGGTTAGTATCCATGATTTGTGAAACACACTAACAAGCTAGGCTCGGTGGCTCAGCCTGTAATCCCAGCACTTTAGTAGGCTGAGGCAAATGGATTCCCTGAGTCCGCGGGGTTCGAGACCAGCCCAGGCAACTTGGTGAGACCTTGTCTCTACAATAAATAGAAAATTAGTCGGGCATGGTAGTATGTGCCTGTAGTTCCGGCTACTTGGAAGGCTGAGGCAGAAGGATCGCCAGAGCCCAGCAGGTCGACACTGGGGTGGTGGTGAGCGTGCCACTGCACTCCGGCCTGGACAATAAAGTGAGACTCCCAACTCAAAAACAAAAACAAAAACACACAAAGAAATTGACAAGTAATTAAATGGAAATCCACATAAAAACATACACGAACAATAAAAATGGTAAAATATACCAGAACTAATAAGATTCACAAATTTAAAAATCTGGAGAAGTGGAGAAGACAATTTCTAACAGAAGATGAAGACTGTGATTGTACTTTTGGAGAAAGTGTCTGTGTAGGTGAACATGTGCATGTGCCTTTCACCAAAGGGACACGTCTGGAGAGTGTGCACCATTCTATGGACAGCAGCAGACCCCTTGGGTCTGGGGTAGGAGTCCGGCCAGTGGGAGATGCAGATTAATTTCAATTCACAAATGTACTTTCATACATTGTTTGAAATTTTGTATTCAGGAAAAAAGCATTTTCATAATGCTTGTGAACAGATTGGCAAAAGTGCAATGTATTCATTAATTTGAAAATGCATTCACTGTATTCAATTTCATAGTGAAACAAAAATTGAATTGATATAATATCTGCATGTGTGTGTGTGTGTGCACGTGCACGTGTGTTTCTGTCTCCTCAAGTCTGCACTCAAATAAACACGGATGCAGCTTTACCTTCAATCTCAGTTTTTGATATCCCAGAGAATGGTGGATACAGAGAGACTGCTACCATGAGCTGAACAATTCTGGAAAACTGATACCTTCTTGAAGCCAAGCTCCTAAACTCCATCCTCTCCCTTGCTGAGCCCTGGTCTGAAATGCTCACAGCTGCAGTCGGGCTCTGGTCACCAGAGCATCTCTTTTTTCTTTTTTAGTAACACGGAGTACCTATTGTAAAGAGCAATGAGGGACTTAAAAACGGTTTGCTTACTATGATAATTCTGTGTGAAAAATTCGTAATTGCATTATGTTGACTCCAAATCTACACCAGAGACCTGAGCATTCACCCACCATTACCCACCCCTATACTGGTTTCCCAAGCCTTCTTCCACCCCCTCTCAGTCATCCCTTCTCCAGGACACTGTGGACACAGCTGCCCAGACCACGCTTGGGTGCCACCAACCTCTCTGTCACCTCCAGCCTCCCCTGTCCTGCCTCATGCCTACTAGTGACTCCCCAAATGCCCTAGAGCTACCTGGAGTTTTGTTGTATGGATGCCCTGAGCATATGTATTTAGTTTTCTTTACACCTGTCAGTTTTTTCAGACAGAATCACTCTGTACATAGGTTAATGTTGATTTGGTGGGTTTTAAGAAAGGTATATATATATACCTTTCTTAAAATATATATATATATATTTTGAGTTGGAGTCTCACTCTGTCGCCCACGCTGGACTGCAGCGGCATGCTCACGCCCACTGCAGCCTCGACCTGCTGGGCTTAGGCGATCCTTTCGCCTCAGCTTTTCAAGTAACTAGAACTACAGGCACGCGCTGCCACGCCCAGCTTGATTTTATTGTGCAGACGAGGTCTCTCCAAGTTGCCCAGACTGATCTGGAACCTCCGGCCTCCCAAATTTCTGGGATTGCAGACTGAGTCACCGCGCCCGGCTGGTATTATTATTATTTATAATACGCCTTGAAGACATCATTGTTTGATGATGGTGCGATGGTGCCCCCTCGTGACAAAATCCTGAACTGCAGCTTGAACATCGCTGAGCAGGAAAATCAGAGGGAGGGACTGTGGCCCAAGCTCATCCTACAGAGATTTCTGGAAGTCTGGGTGGAAAGGGAGGCATTCTCAGGGCTCAGGGATACAGAAGGCTACCAGACAGACAGTTCAACCTCTCAGTACGTTAAAGAGAGAGCTCTATGTTTGAGAAATAAAAAGATCATTTTTATTTTTATGCTTTGAGGCCTATTGATATAGTGATGGACCAATACATGCAAAAATGGGTACAGGCTACTTATGATTTTTGTAACCTGCATTTTTCCTTATTATGACCATTTTTCAAA
>CAUYQG010158842.1:0-24759 GCA_963574415.1 Tarsius wallacei | reverse complement strand
AAATTAGCCAGGTGGGGTGGTGTGTGCCTGAATTCCCAGCTGCTCAGGAGGCTGACCAAGGAGGTGGAGACTGTGGTGAGCACCGATCATGCAATTGAACTCCAGCACGGAAAGCACAATTTTTGAAAATAAAAATGATTGAACAAAATGGTTGGCACACACCGTCGTGGAAACTGGCTCATAGAGATTGAAATGCTAGGCAGAAGTGCTCATATCTCCCTTTTGCCTTTTGTAAGAGCCAGAGGCCCCTTCTGGATTCCAATCTCCATGTTTTCCAGCCTTTTCACAAAAATGTTGCATAACAAGCCACACAACAATAAGCATTCCAGGATTAGGGGATGTGCCTGGATTAGGCTCCCATTCTGATACCTGAGAGTGACTCCCAGTCCATTTTTCTGCATGACTTTTGCTTCCACCCTCCTAGAATTCTTCCTTTTGCATCATCCTCCTTTGCAACTTCTGAAGAGGTCATTGGGAAACATGTCCTTTTCGGGGGCTCACAGTCTACTCAGCTTGCTTCTCACCTGTAGAATGTTAGAGGCCCAGAGGTCTCTTTTGGCCCAGGTTGTTAACGCTCTGGTCAATATAGCTCTCTCAAGAAACGTGTGGGCTTCCTATGTATTCCTTTTTCCAAAAGCCATGATCACAATTCTTTTGACGTATGTTCTCTCCCCTCCTCATCTCATTATAAGTGTTTGGGCACATCAGAGTTCTGTGGGACTACATCCTTAAACTTTCTAGGAACATTTTGTCCAACCTAGAGGATCTTCTTGGCACCTATTTGCTTCAGTCTCTTAATAAAGGGCATTGAAGCTTCTATAAAGGGCATTAAAGCAGTAAATTGATTTGATCAGTTCCTTGAGGCCATATCTTTTATTATTATTATTATAAAGATGTGGGGTACAACTTAGGGTTAAGGTACAAACGATTATGCAGGTACCCTTGTTGATGAGATATGCCCCTCCCTCCCCGGCAGTTTCCCTCAACTGCCAGTCCCATCCCCCCTCCTGACAGTTTCTCACTACTGCCAATAGCTTTGTTATAGTATTATAATTGTTCAAGTTCCATTGATGAGTGAGAACATATGGTACTCTGTTCTTTGTTTCTGTGATAGATCACTGAGTATGATCGACTCTAAATCCATCCAAGTTGATGCAAAGTCCATATGTTTGTCCTTGTTTATGGCTGCATAATATTAATTGTGCATATGTACCACATGAGGCCATGTCTTACTGGAAGGCTCTGTATTTCCTCTTTTTCCTAAAGTGATGTAGTAATGGCCTCACCTTTTTTGGAGAGATCAGTGTCATTTTTTAAAATATGCAATCTCTGGGCTAACCGATCAGTTCACCACCTGAACTCAAATCTTTATTTTCTTATAGTACCTTTTCTTTCTTTATTTCCTTTTCTTTCATTGAGTTGGAGTCTTACTCTGTCACCCAGCACCCACATTGGAGTGCAGTGGCACGACCACGGCTCACTGGAACCACAACTGCCTAGACTTAGGTTATCCTTCCACCTCAGCTTCCGGAGGAACAGGGACTACAGGCACACACTACCATGCCCAGCTAATTTTTTATTTTTTTGTAGAGACAGGGTCTCATATGCTGCCTAGCCTGGTCTTGAACTCCTGGGCTCAAGCAATCCTCCAACCTGAACCTCACAAAGTGCTGGGATTACAGGTGTGAGCCCAACCCTTTCTTGTAGCACCTTTTCAAAAGTAGCTGTAACAAACAGCTCAGGAATTCAACATTCTGCCATTAAATATGCTACCCCCAATTTCATAAATTCGTATCTATTTACGGCATTTCAGATTACCAGGAGCCACTGTTTTCCCTGTCCTCAATAATACTTTCCTTGCCATTTTCCCAGCTGACCGACAAATTCCTTGCCACCCAGTGCTCCTTCATGAAGTCATATGTTACAGCAGAAGTCCCTGTCAATATATTGATTTCAGCATTTTTCAGGTTTATTCATAATAATGTTGCACAACAAGCCACCCCTTAAATCAGAGACATAAATTAAGAAGCATTTTTTCTCATCTCCATGGGTTGGCCATTCAATGTGAATCAGCAGGTCTAGGCTGGGCTTAGTTTGGTTTGGGTGGGTTGGCTTCAAGTTGCAGTCTTGCTTTCTCTGGTAAGTTGAGCTCAGGGCTGGGTCATGTGTGTTCGCTCTGGGGCATAGATCAGAAGGACACTTACTGGATAATCTCAGCTCCTGGCAGTAGTGGAAATCCCAGGGAACAAGCCTGACCTCACAAGTAGATCCCAAGTTTCTGCTAGCATCACATCTGGTAACATCTCTTCGGCCAAAGTGAGTTGCATGGTGTGCCAATTATCAATTTATTGACGCTCGGCTCTAAATTGACCCTTCCATACCTGCTCTGGGGTATTGGACGGGATTCTTAAAAGTTCTGCTCCTTTGAAGGAGCGCAATGTTAACAGCTGTCAGTAGAGGGCACTGGAGGGATATTGCAGGGGAAAGGGGACGTCTCTTCCTAGCTTCCCCTAGCTTCTGGCTCCTGCTGCTTGGTTGGTCAGTGGTGCCCACAAGCGGTGGTGCTCTGCCCCAGGCACACACCCATGGGGTGAAGTCACTTGGCGAAGCTTGGTCCCCCTCTAGTATAAACACCGAAGGCCCAAGCCTCACACTTGGCAAATGGCTCACCTGTGCCCCAGAGGGTTGCTTCCCACTTGCCATGAAACCGAGGGGTTAATTTGCCCAGGTTGCCTGCCCTGCTTTTGGTCACTAGCTTTTTATTATTCTTCTTTTTTTCCTTTTTCCATGAAGCTGAAGGCCTCAACACCGAATGCTGAAACTTAACCCTCACTGGCTACTTTATAGATATACTCATCAATTAGCATGATTATGGTACTTCAGCTGTTTTTCAGAAATTTAGTCCAGCTCCTGTCCAGTTCCAATTGGCTGAGACCCGCGTCCCTTCAACTAGGCCTGTTCTAGTGCTCGAGAGGCGGTCTTTTGAGTCAGAGGGCCAAAAACTCCATCCTCAAATCACGCTAATGCCACCCTTTTCTGTACATAAGTCCTATGAAATACCGTGAACCCTGACTGCACTTGCTCAGAATGAACCTTTTACTTCACTTTCCCCCACTGCCAATCACCTTTCTCCATGCCTGAGACCATCTCACTTCCCTACTCTGTACATATCCCTAAGCCTTATCTTTGGAGAGGTAGATTTGAGAACTGTTCTCCCATCTCCTGGTACCCTTGTGAATAAATCTTTTCTCCTTTGCAAAACCCATGTCACAATGGTTGATTTTACTGCACGTGGGCAGGATGGACCTGGACCCGGCCAGTAACAGCCTGGTGTCTGTGACCTAGTGTGGGTGGGGCAAGTTAGCAAGTGGGCTGCAACCACACCTTCCCCAGTGAGGTCCCCTTCCAAATGTATCTACTCTTGAGTCCCTTACCCCCAGGGGATCCTTCAGAGTGTTCTTTGCACCTTTATTGCTACTCTCCTTTCATAACACATTCTATTACACTTTCTCTGTTTGACTGCAATGAGCTATGATCATACCACTGTACTGTAGCCTGTGCAGTGGAGCAAGACCCTGTGTCTGAAAGATTAAAAACAAAACAAAACTTCCTTTGTTTAAATTTCTGTGCAATTTCTGACTCCTAATTGGCCCTGACTGATACATACCACCAAGCCCAGAGCAAAGGGGACTAAGAGCACTCTTATCTCCTGGAAGACATGGCAAAGTCACAAAACAAAAGGTATGGGCATGGGAGGTGAAGAATTGGGGCTGGAGCATCAGTCAAGAATTGTGGCAGGAGCATCAATCTACTGCCTCAACAGGCCAGAGGAAAGACACCTGGAAAGACAACACTGTCTAGTGAAAAGTGGTGGTAAGGAAGACTGAAAACACTTCTACTAAGTAGGATGCTAAACCAGGAGAGCCATTACTGAATTTGGCAATAGAGGAAAGCACAGCTGCCACCCAGATTTGAACTGGAGACTTCTTAGTCTATAGCCAATTACTCTACCTCCAAGCCATAGCCACCTGCCTGGCTGAGGAGCCTCTTTAGCTTACTTCACCTGTGTTGCACACCTGAGGCTATTCTATTCATTCCTGGTGGAAACTGGCAGACCACCACAAACTGACCTAAAACCGTTCGTTAGGCCATGAGCTCGCCCTACTATTCCCTAGAGGTCCCTCACTTGTCTAATAAACACTTTCTGCTCTGTACCCACAACTGGGACTCCAGCCTCCCCGTCTCTCACCTAGCACTGGGCACCAGTGGGACACTATGTCTGAGAATAAGAGTTTATGGCTTGAAACCATTCCGTATTCTTCCTTCCTTCTCCCTCCCTCAGCTCCATCTGCCCTGCCTCATTCTCCCCACCCTTCCCGCCTGGCTTCCTCTCACATCTCACACTCTCCTCTTCCCTCTCCCTAACGTAGTTTCTGACTTAGGCAGTCTCCTAGGGACTGGGTGGAACTTCAGGGGAAACAGCCAGAGAGAGGCTGCAGCTCCTGAATCCTTTAGCAGCACAACCAAGGAAGCTAGGACGAGGCATGAAGCCTGCTGTTTGGGAGTCCCTAGCCCAGGACCGAAGGGACCCTGATGTGTGGCCAGACATCTCTCCCTTTGCTTCACAGCATGAAAACAGGCCCTGTACATGCCTGTTTCCCTTGGCAGGTGTTCCCTTACAGAGTGAGGATGCACGTCTCACTGCACACCTCACTGCATTGCCTAAGCCAGGAACTAGGTCGGGGAGAGGGAAGAGGAGAGTGTGAAATGGGAGAGGAAGCCAGGCGGGGAGGGTGGGGAGAATGAGGCAGGGCAGATGACACTGAGGGTGGAGAAAGGGAAGGACGAGGCGGGGTTTCAAGCCATGAACCCTTATTCTCAAACCTGGCATCCCGGGGTGCCCAGTGCTGGTGAGAGAAAGGGAGGCTGCAGTTCAGGTTGTGGCTACAGAGGAGAAAATGTTTATTAGACCATTCCTTCTTGACAGGCAACAGGCTCTAAAGATCCCAAGGATTTAGAGCCAGAACAGAAACTAAAAGGGCATGTGACCTTCATATTAGAGGGACCACAGAACGTGCAGGGCTATGCAGTGGATGAGAAGGGCCAAAGGGGGACATGCTTTCTCACTCCCGTGCAGTTTGCTCACATCATTGCTTTGTCACATGTAAGCCATAAACTCTTATTTTCAGACATAGTGTCCCACTGGTGCCCAGTGCTAGGTGAGAGACGGGGAGGCTGGAGTTCCAGTCACTATAGAAGTATAATCCAAATTCCAAATAAGTGTTTATTGCAGTGAGGACAAATCATTGCCCTCTCTCCATGATGATTTTAACAAAATCAGTCTGCTATGATGTTGCTGGCTGCTTGGCCCAGGCTATCAAGCATCGTCTTTTATTAGGGGATGCAACTGAAAATTCAGGCACACTCCCCAGGCAGTGGCCAGGCTCCCCTCGGTGAGGTCGAGTTTATTTGGTGGAGCCCATTCTTAGCCTCCATGCCTGAAGTTAGGGTCCCTTGCTCCTGAGTCCATTGAGTGAGCATTGGGTGAGTGTGAGATGGGCTCCCTAGCCGCCCCATAGCTGATCCTCCTGGACACCTGCTCATTAAGCCCTTCCTGTGGGTGAGAACCCAATGCTGAGCATATACAGAAGCATGCTTTTTTTTTGAGTTGGAGTCTCACTCTATCGCTCAGGCTGGAGTGCAGTGGCATGCTCACAGTCACCGCAACCTCAACCTGCTGGGCTCAGGTGATCCTTCTTCCAAGTAACCGGAACCACAGGTGGGCGCCACCATGCCCAACTAATTTTTTTGATTTATTGTAGAGATGAGGTCTCGCCAAGTTGCCCAGGCTGGTCTCGAACCCCTGGGCTCAGGCAATCCTCTCACCTTGGCCTCCCAAAGCGCTGGGATGACAGGCGTGAACCACCAAGTTCAGCTAGAAGTATGCTTTTTAAAATCATGGTCACAACTGAGAGATCTCTCAACATAATCTACCTCCTAACCAAGGTCTTTTTTCATCCAAGTCTCTAAAGATCCAGAGATACCTAATGCCTAAGAATGAATCAGCACACACTTTTATCATAGGTCATCTCAGCTTCTAGGCAGAGTTGTAAAAAGACATTTTAAGTTCTGCCCAGCAGCAAGTCATGCACAGCTATCTACAAACTCAAGTGATTTCCACCTCAGTCAACTGAGTAAGGGGATCTCATTCTGAGACTAAAGGTATGGATTGAGGAACAGGTGGTGGTTTACATAGAGCAGGTTTCCTGGAATGTTAGGAACCTACTGACGTGACCTACCTATGCCTTGTAACATGCTTGTGTCGGCAAAATATATACCACTTCCTCCTGATGGACTGTTACTGGTCACACCTGAATTTATGGGTATATGGTTTAAATCAGTGGTTCTTAATCTTAAAGTATGCTCTCAGGACAGGCAGCATCAGCATCAGCTAAGAACTTGTTAGACATGCAAATTTTGGGCCTTATAGTAAAACTACTGAGTTTAAAACTCTGGGGTGGGGTTCAGCAGTCTGTGTTTTAACAGTCCCTCTAGGTGGTTATGATGCATGCTAACATTTCAGAAGCACTAGTTTAGGTCAGGGTTAACAAAAGTATAGCCTGAGAGTCAAATCCTGCCTGATGATTTTGTAAATAAAGGTATTTTTTGGAAACTCTATTGAGATATTAATTCACATCCTATACAATTCACTCATTTAAAGTACAATTTAGCAGAGCTCCGTGACTCATGCTTGTAATCCCAGCACTTTGGGAGGCCGAGTGGGAGGACTGCTTGAGCACAGGAATTTGAAATCAGACTGGGCAATATAGTGAGATCTCGTCTCCCTTCCCCCCAAAAAAGTACAATTTAATTTTTAAAATATATCCACAGGTATGTACAAACATCACCACAATTTTAGAACATTTTTATTACCTTTATTTTTAAAAAAGTCCAAAACCCATACACTTAGCTATAATCCTACCCTCCCCCATCCCCATGCCTGCGCTATCATAAATCTGCTACCTGTCTCTATAGATTTCCCTATTCTGGACACCTCATGAACTGAATCACAAAACATAAGGGGTTTTGTAACTGCCTTCTTTCACTTAAACATAGAGTTTCTAAGATCATTCATGTTATAAAATATATCCGTGCTTCATTCTTTTTTATGGTCAAGTATATTTCATTGTGTGGATATATGGATACACCACATTTGGCTTATCTATTCACCAGTTGGTGGACATTTGGGTTGTTTTCACCTTTTAGCTATTATGAATATGGCTGCCACGAGCTTTCATGTACAAGTCCTTGTGTGCATATCTGTTTTTGCTTCTCTTGGTCATTACAAAAGTGTTTTTGTTATTCTGAATTCCTTACAATTTCATACAGACTTTAGAATCATGATGTCAATTTCTATAAGGAAATCAACTGGGATTCTGATAGTGATTGCATTGAATCCGTAGCTCAGTTTGAGAAGTATTATCATTGTCTTAGTTTGTTGGGGCTGCTATAACAAACTACCATAAACTGGGTGGTTTATAAATACCAGAAAATTCTTTCTAACCATTCTGGAGCCTGGGAATTCCAAGATCAAGGCACTGGCAGATTTGGTGTCCACTTCCTGGTTTATAGATGGGTGTTTTCTCACTGTTTCCTGACATGGCAACAGGGACAAAGGGAACTCTTTGAGGTCTCTTTTACAAAGGCATTAACTCCTTTCATGAGAGTTCCATCCTCACGACTTAATCAGCTCCCAAAAGCCACACCTCCAAATATCATCTAAAGATTAGCTTTCAACATATGAATTTTGCAAAGACACAAACATTGTGCATAGCAATTATCTTAACAATATTAAATCTTTCAATACATAAGCATGGGATGCTTTTCCTTTTATTTAGTTCTTATTTAATTTCTTTCAACAGTGTTTTTGGCTCTCAGAGTATAAGTTTTGCACTTCTTTTGTTAAATTTACTAAGTATTTTATTCTTTTTGATGCTATTATAAATTTAATTACTTTGTTAATTTAATTTTGGGATTGTTCACTACAAGTTTATAGAATTTTTGTTTACTGACTTCGTAGCCTGCAACATTGCTTAACTCACTAATTAGTTTAAATAGTTTTCTAGTGGATTTCTTAGGACTTACCATTTACAAGATCATGTCATCTGTGAAAAGGTAGTTTCACTTCCCTTCCAATCCAGATGCCTTTTCTTTCTCTTGCTTATCGCCCTGGCTAGAATTTGTAGTACAGTGTTAACTAGAAATGGTAACAGAAAACATTTTTGTCTTGTTCCTGATCTTAGAAGGAAAGCATCCAGTCTTTTACCATTAAGTATGATGTTAGTTGTTGGTTTTTTGAGGATGTCCTTTATTGGTTTGAGGAAGTTTCTTTTTATTTCTAGTTTTCTGAAAGTTTTTTCCATGAGAGGCTGTTGGGTTTTGCTAAATAGTTTTTCTGCATCTATTGAGATGATCATGTGATTTGGGGGTTTTGTTCTATTGATATGATATATTACATTAATTAATTTTCATTTGTTAAACCAACTTTGCATTTCTGGGATAAATGTCCCTTAATCATAATTCTTTTCATATATTTTATTAAAATATATTATTTTAATTGTTTAAGTTAAGTGCTATTTTATATGTTGCTGGATTGATTCTTCTCAATAGTGTTTTGTTGAGGATTTTTGCATCAATATTCATGAGAAATATTGGTATAATTTTCTTTTTTGTGATATTTTTGTCTAGTTTTGGTATCAGATTAATATTGGCCTCATAAAATGAGTTGGAAGGTGTTTCCCTCTCTTCTTCTATTTTTTTAGAAGAGCTAGTGAAGAGTTGGTATTCTTCTTTAACTGTTTGGTAAAATTCAGCGGTTTAAGCCACTTGTCCTGTCCTTTTCTTTGTGGGTAGTTTTAAAACTACGGATTCAATCTCTTCACTTGTTATAGGTCTGTTCAAATTGTCTATTTCTTCTTGAGTTTGTTTTGGTAATTTGTGTCTTTCTTTGAATTTGTCAATTGCATCCAGGTTATATAATGTATTTGCATTCAACTATTCATAGTATTTTTTATAATACTTTTTTATTTCTAAAATGTCCCTGTTCTGTTTTCAATTTTAGTAATTTAAGTCTGTCTCTCTCCCTTTCCCTTTCTTTCTCCTTCTCCTCTTCCCCCACCCCTTCGTGTCTCTCTCTCTCTCTCTCTCTCTCCTTGTTCAGTCTCACCAAGGGGTTGCCAGTTTTGAAAGAACCAGCTTTTTAATTTCACTGATTTTCTCTATTGCTTTTCTATTCTTTATTTCATTAAATTCTGCTCTACTCTTTATTGTTTGCTGTAAGCTTAGTTTGTTCTTCTCTTTCCAGTATATTAAGGTGGAAAGTTAAGTTATTGATTTAAGGTCTGTCTTCTTTCTTAAAGCTTCTCTCTTAAGTTTCTCTCGAGGCAATGTTTCAGCTGTATACCATAAATTTTGGTATGTTTTGTCTTCATTTACATTCATCTCAAAGTGTTTTCTGATTTCTCTTTTGATTCTTCTTTGATCCATTTGTTATTTAAGAGTATGTTGCTTAATTTCCACATATTTGTGAGTTTCTCATTTTTTGTTATTGATTTATACTCTCATTCCTCTTTGGTTGGAGATTTTACTTTGCATTATTTAGATGCTTTTAAATGTATTCACATTTGTTTTATGATCTAGCATATGGTTTTCCTAGAGAATGTTCTATGTGTATTTTAGAAGAATGTATATTTTGCTATTGTTGGGTGGAAAGTTCTTCAGATGTCTATTCTAGTTGGTTATAATATTGCTCAGATCTTCCATTTCCTTGTTAATCTTTCTAGTTGTTCTACCCATTATTCAAAGTGGTATATTGAAGTCTCCAACCATTATTGTTTATTTTGCCCATTCCCATCATATTTTGCTTCACATATTTTGGTGCTGCTATTAGATGCATATGTGTCTGTAATTGTTATTTATTCCTGATTGATTAGTCCTTTTATCATTATTAAATGTACCTCTTTATCTTTAGCAATATTTTTTGTTTAAGTCTATCTTGTCGCAT
Organism: Tarsius wallacei; assembly: GCA_963574415.1. Taxonomy (NCBI): domain Eukaryota; kingdom Metazoa; phylum Chordata; class Mammalia; order Primates; family Tarsiidae; genus Tarsius; species Tarsius wallacei. The sequence continues at coordinate 14,696 of CAUYQG010158842.1, read as the reverse complement.
ATTAATATAGTCTCCAGCTTTTTTCTGATTATTGTCTTCATAATGTTTTCCCATCATTTTACTTTCAATCTATGTGTATCTTTGGATCTAAAGTGTCTCTGTAGACAGCATGTAGTTATGTCTTGTTTCTTTTATTCAGTCTGACAATGTCTTCCCTTTGTTGAGCTGTTTAGTCCATTTACATTTAATATTATTGATATCATTGGGATTGTGTCAGCCATATTTCTTTGTACTCTATTTAGGTCTCATGTCTTTGTGTTTCTCTATTCCTCCTCCAATGCTTTCTTTTGCATTAAATGACTATCTTCTAATGTAGCTTTTAATTTTTGTAATTATTTTTATATTTTAAGGGTTTTTGTGGCTCCTGTAGGGCTCACCATGTACATCTTAACTAATCAGAATCAGCTTCAGATTTATACTAACTTAATTCCAGTGAGACATAGGAACATTATTTCTATGTACCTCTATTCCCTTTTTCCCCTTTTTGGTGATATTATTGCCATATGTATTCAATTTATTAATTTTACAAACTCAACAATATTTTATCATAATTATTACTTTGCCACCCATATTCCTTTCTTTAGTCCAATACAGATTTGCTGTTGTTTGCAAATATATCACAATTCTATTGGCAAATATATCACACTCCTATATGATATAGGCCCAACAATGTATGATGTACATATTATTTAATACAATTACTTTTTAAATCAGTTAACAGAAGAAAAGAGAAAAATATGCATTTAGATTGTAATTGTAAACAATTCCCTAGTTACCTTTCCCAGTGTTTTTTGTTTTTTTCCTGTGGATTTGAATTGCTGTTTAGGGTCACTTGCTTTCAGTCTAAAGAAACTCTTTTAGGATTTCTTATGGGGGGGGTCTGCTGTTAACAAATATTCTCAGTTTTTGTTTACCTGAGAATGTGTTTATTTCATCTTCATATTTGAAAGATAGCTTTACTGGATACAAATTCATGGTTGATAGATGCGTTGTGTTTTTTTCCTTTGAGCGCTTCAATAGGTATTTCACTGCCTTCTGGCCTCTAGTGTTTTGCTGAGAAATTAATTGTTAATCTTATAAGGATTCCCTTGCAAGATTTGAGTCATTTATCTCTTGCTGCATTGACTATTTCCTCCTTATCTTTTGACTTTTGACATTTTTACTATAATATGTCTGTGGATCTGTTTACATTTATTGTACTTGAAGTTTATTGAGTTTCCTGAATGTGTGGGTTAGTGTTTTCAATACACTGGGGACATTTTCAACCACTATTTATTTTTTTAAAATTTTGTTCTTTTCTCTCCCCTCTGGTATATCCATTATGTTCATGTTGGTAAGCATAATGTTGCCCCAAGTTTATCTGAGTTTCTGTTCATTTTTTTCCTCTGTTCTTCAGATTGCATAGTCTATCTGATATAGATTGAATCTTTGTGTGCTCCTAAATGAACATATGTTAAGCCTATTCCTCTAACGCAGTGACATTTGGAATTGGGGTCTTTGGGAGATAATTAGGTCATGAAGGTGGAGTTTTCACAAATGGTATTAATGTCCTTATAAATGAGGCCTCAGTAGTTCCCCCTCTGCTTCTACCATGTGAAAACACTGGGAGACGATGGCTGTCTATGAACGAGGAGGTGGGCACTCACGAGACACCAAGTCTGTCAGGACATTGATCTTGGACTTCCAGCCTTCAGAACTGGGAGAGATGAATTTCTGTTGTTTTTAAACCACCCTATGTTCTTCTGTTATAGCAACCCAAACAGACCAAGACACTGTCTGCTAGGTCAGTGAGCTGAGTTGGTGTCACGGGTATGCAAAGAATTGCATAGGAGGTATACAAGGTGAAAGGGAGTTTTTTCAGAAAGTAGATATGAGAGAGAGAGAGAAGGTAGATCCACCTCTCCAAGATTGGAGGGGTCAGACGCTTAAGGAATGTTTGGTTTGGTGCTAGGGCTGGAGGTTTATAAGATCTTCTTCAGTGTCAGAAACAAGCTCACCCATCCAAAATCAAAGGATGGACATGGAGGCACGGAGTATAGCAGAAGCGAGACTTTAATGGCAGTCTTGCAAGATCAGGTGTCTGGTAGGCAGACACACCCGGGGCGGCTACAGCAAGCAATGTATTCCCTAGTGTGCAAATTCCTCCCCCAGTTCCTCATTGGCTGAGTACTACAAAGTGTACAGTCTTCCTGAAAATCACCTAAGTTCCATTTTTCCCCTTATAAGGTTATTCCTAGTTCCATTCCTTAAGTCTCTGCTTGCTTGCTTCCTTCCTTCCTTCCTTCTTTCCTTCCTTCCTTCCTTCCTTTCTTTCTTGAGTTGGAGTCTCACTCTGTCGCCCAGGCCGGAGTGCCATGGCATGCTCACAGCCACCCCAGCGTTGACCTGCTGGGCTCCAGTGATCCTTCCAGCTCAGCCTTCCAAGTAGCCGGAACTACAGGTGTGCAATACCACGCCTGGCTAATTTTTTATTTATTGTAGAAACTAGGTCTCGCCAAGTTGCCTGGGCTGGTCTCAAACCCGCAGGCTCAGGCAATCCACTTGCCTCAGCCTCCCAAAGTGCTGGGATTACAGGCTGAGCCACCGAGCCCGGCCAAGTCTCTCTTTTCTTAAGAATAGCATGTTGTTTTCTCATAGGCCCATTTCCATCTCCTGATTGTTTAGGAGCCCGCCAAGAGCTGGTGGCTGAAGATTGCTACATCTGTCAGTCTGCTTAGACAGGTCTTGAAAATGAACCATCAGAATGTTTCTTACAAATTCCCTCCTTTATTTCTTTATTAATTTCTGGTTCCATTTTCATCTTAGATTTTTTTCAAATTGGCTTAATTGACTTTCCTCTTCATAATCTACTATAGTTTCCATGAGCATTAGATTGTTTTGAGGGTATGCCATGGACATCTGTTTGTTAATTGCTGTCTCTATGAATCTCTGTGTTAAGCCCCGGACACAGGGAATAACAAAATATCCCATTGCTGTTAAGACTCCTGCCACAATTATAAGAGAGGTTAGGACCAAGGATACCATTCCCTTTCATTTCCCAAACCACCCTTCTAACCAGTTTATAAATGGATCATGAATACCTGCATTTTTTGCTAATTCGTTAGCTAGGGTTGTTAGTTTCTGTAAGGCTTTGGTGATGGTTCCATCAGGGGCAGTGTTATCTGGGATGATAGTACAGCATTTCCCTCCTACCACGACACAACTCTTCCTTTCTCTGCCAGGACCATGCCTAATGCAATTTAATTTTCCATGCCATCCAGCTGGCAGCATCAAGTTGACTAGCTACTCTTTGGAGGGCATCGCTGGTGTAGTTAATAAACCTTTGTCGATTGTAATATTATATAATAGATCCAATCTACATTCTTATTAATGGTGGACCACCAGAAGAGTAATGATTCAAATCTGGCAGCTGTCTGATTTCTGGCCTTAAATTCCATGGGGACGCCTCTCGAGACTCCTATTGAATCTATGTACACATTGGATTCAAAAGATCCATCTAGAGCCCTTCGGTTTCAGTGATGAGAACTGTTACCCTCAGCAGTTTAATGGAATGCCAAGGTGAATGGGATGGCCAATTGGACTAGTGCACAAGTCCCAGTCCAGTTGGAAGGCAACAGGTTGCACAGGCCCCTCTTTCCACAGTACCACCAAACATCTGCTCATGGGATGTGCAGGTTAGAGTCATTCTGACTCAACTCACCAGTGACATTTAGGATATGGGTATGAGTCAACAGGTCTCCTATGGGCTTATTAAACTCTTCCCCCTGCCTTGAGAGGCAAGAGGAGTAATTCAGCACCCCTACAGGGAAGGAGGGTATCGCCCTCGGATATGACCTCTGCGATGTGGGAGAGCAATGACAAGCTCTTGCAGGTTTTATTTCCCATACATCCTTGTCTTGGTATAGAGCCATCATGCAACTCATCCCTACAGAGTCTGTATCCCAACCAAGAGGAAATGGAACTACCTGAGCCTATGCAGCGCAAGTATAGCAATTACTTTTGTTGAGCGCATACCCAGAGAATTTAATCTATTCTACCCAGGCATTGACATCACCATATCCTGTCTCAATTTCAAGTATTTGTCTTAAATCCTTGACTTCATCTAGTTACCCTCTTGGGATCATTATTAGGAGGATTGTCATGTCCTCCAGGACTTGAAGTTGCTTTAGGTATATCTGAAGTGTTATTATTAACTAACACAAGGATCAGTCATCCTAGGAGGTCTTTTCCTGTGACTTTTGCTCCTAATCCATATACCTGAGATGCCACCCTTGGCTCTTGATCTAGGGCAATTAGGTTGTTAATTATTAAAAGTATAGGGCTGCATTCTAAGTTCTGACATACTTCTGGTGGAGTGCCGTTAGAAAGATGTACTTTATCTTTTAAAGGTCTCCAATTTGGGGTGACCCACCCCAGGTTTACTGTCCATCCTTTTCATTGGTGTTCCACCAGACATCATCCCAGCTGGGGCAGGGACTGGTGTGACTGTAGCTAGTGCCTGATTCTGGGCAAAGGTAATTTTCCATTTGTGACAATTGTCTCTGATTTTCTAAATCCCCACAGGGTAGAACTTGACATGCATCAAATCAAATGGTTTGGGGTGTTAAGAGTTTTTGTTAATTTATCACCAACTTGATTGGGTATCCCTGTGTTCTCTGCCAGTTCCCATTACCTTCCACCCCATTCATGATTATATATCCTAACCATGTTAAATACCATATTTGAACCCGGCCCATGTTTCTTATGGAACTTTCTTAGAGTGAGCTTTAAGGATTCTCCAGGAGACCTAGATACTTCCCAACAATCTTTGGCTTCTTCTTGAGTTACTGGTCCCTTATCTCGGATACAGTAAGTCCCCCTTTCTCAGCCACTCGCATAGCAGTCTCAGTAGCCAGGAGTACTTGATAGAGACTTCCCAACTTGGCTGGAGTTTTTCTTCCTTCCAGGTCTTTATGGGGATGAAATCGCCAGAGCAGAAGGCATGAACAATGAACTCGAGAGGCAGGGTCTGGGCAAGAAGTCCTTTTAACCTAAGGGATGATAAAGTGGAAGGTATGGCCAGTATATAGGTTTTCAGAAATTGGTCCTTAGTTTCCATAGTGGGAAGTTTTGCCCAGGTATGGGAGTCCACACAGTAATTCATAAGGAGACAAGCCCACATCTTTTCATGGGGCTGTCCTGATTCTGAAAAGTGCAATTGGAAAACACCTCACCCAGGGTAATTTAGTCTCCATTATTAATTTTTTGAGGGTCTGATTCATTCTTTCTACTTTCCCTGAGGAAGGAGGGTGCCAGGGGGTGCGGTAATCCCATTGACTGTAAACTTTCCATGACCCCCTTCAATACCCGTGATGTAAAATGACTGCCGTTATCCAAATCTACATTTTCCACTAGTCTGAATCAAGGAATAACTTGTTCTAGAATTATTTTGATCACAGGCCCTTTAGTGGCATTTGCGAGGGGGAAGGCCTCCACCCAATCTGAGAGATGATCCATTATCACTAATAAGTATCTTAATTTCCCTATTTTTGGCATTTCTGTGAAATCTACCTAAATGCTTTGGAATGGACTCAGTCCTGGAGGCCTTCTTCCCGCAGCCTGCTTCTGAATTACCTTTTTGTTTATTCTCTCACAGGGTATACAGCCTTTACATACTTGCTTGGCAATGGCATCTGCATGTTTTTTGTTTTTTGTTTTGAGTTGGAATCTCACTCTGTCTCCCAGACTGGAGTGCAGTGGCCGCTCCCGGCCACCGCAGCCTCGACCTGCTGGGCTCTGGCGATCCTTCCGCCTCAGCCTTCCAAGGAGCTGGAACTACAGGCGCGCGCTACCACACCCGGCTAATTTTTTTATTTATTGTAGAGATGAGGTCTCGCCAAGTTGCCCAGGGTGCTCAGGCAATCCACTCACCTCAGCCTCCCAAGGCGCGGGATTACAGGCTGAGCCACCGAGCCCGGCTATCTGCATGTTTTTAATACCGCATCACACATAGCTTGAGGATCCCAGTGGCTCCTCTTGTGTAGCATAGTCATTAATTCTTTCATTTTAGGCTTGGTAGTCATTTCCCTCTCATCTGGGAGGAACAATTGTCCATCCCCATTCTGAATGGCTATTCTCTCTGGGTTTATTCATTGTTTCCTTCACTGTTGAGAAGTCCCAACCTGTGTTGTTCCCCTTCTTCCTCTTTAGTGAATTGAGCTTTTAGTATTGCTTTGGAGATGCTAGGAATAAGCCTCGAGTTTCACCTCTTCCTCTAGAGCAGTTTGTTTTGCAGCCTCATCTGCCAGCCTGTTTCCCATGGCCTCCAAGGTGCTCCCCTTTGGGTGATCATTCACATGCACTACTGCTATTTCAGTTGGGAGCAGGAGGCTTTTCAGGACCTCTTCGATTTGCTCCCCATGTACTAATTCCTTTCTCTTGCTGTTGATGAGACCTTGTATTGTCCAAATCTTCCCAAAGGCATGTACTACCCCAGAAGCATATTCAGAATCATTATAAGTGGTACCCTCCTGTTCTGCAAGAAGTTTAAGGCTTGATTGAGGGCATTCAATTTACAGGTTTATGCAGACCAATTATTAGGCAGTTGACCCTTCTCATACATAAACTGTTGATTTCCATCAACAACTGCATATTCATTATGTCTCTTTCCCTCTATTATTTAGGAGAACCCATCTATAAATAGTCTTGCCCCATCATGTAACAGGGTCTCTCGTAGGTGTGATCTAACTTTGGTTTGTTAGTCAATTATATCCAAGCAGCTATGATCCATTGTCTTCGGGTTCTCATCACATTTCCATAGGAAACTAGCTGAGCTCACACAAGCATCTGTGGTTAAAATTAAGTCACCCTTTTCTAATAGCACAGTCTCATATTTTAGGATTTGGGAATCAGTTAGCCATCTCCCACGTTTGGGCTGAGTATGGTTCTGGCCTGGTGAGGAATACTGACTATTGAGGCTCCCCCAAAGGTCAGTTTCCTGCTTTCTTCTATTAACAGGGAATGGCTGCCACTGCCTGGACACATTTCGGCCATCCTCAAGAGACAGGGTTGAGGAGTTTAGAAACAAAAGCAACAGGCTGTTTCTTCCCACTCTAGGTTTGGGTGAGTAGCCCTAGGACCTCTCCTTGATCCACCATGGCAAACAAGTGAAATGGCTTGCCTAGGGATGGAAGAGCCAGGACAGAGGCTGTAATGAGGGCCTGCTTTAAGTCCTCTATAGCTTGTTTTTCCTCCTGAGACCATTGTAAGGGGTCAGGTACCTCCTCTAACAGTTTCAGATACAAAATTCTTGTTCTTTGGACATAAGATTCAATCCACAGCCAGCGATAGCCAGTTAGTCCTATAAACTTTCTGAGTTTTGTCTTCGTTTTGGGCAGGGCGAGGCTCACCATGCTGGCTATTCTCTCTGGGTTTATTCATAATTTTCCTTCACTGAGGATATGTCCTAAATATTTAACCTCCTTTTCTACAAATTGTAGCTTATTCCTTGAAACTCACAGTCCTTTCTGTCCTAGAAAGTTGAGCAAACTAATAGTAGCCTTCAAACTTCCTTCCTTTTCTTTCCAAAGATTAGTAAGTCATCTACATATTGCAACAGCTGGGTCCCTGCCCTGGGCTGAAATTCCTCCAGGACAGTTTCTAAAATCTGGCCAAATAAATTTGGGACTTCAGTGAAGCCCTGTGGTAGTACTGTCCAGCAATACTGTTGCTTCCTTCCAGACATAGGATTATCCCTTCAAAAGCAAAGAGATCCCTGCTGTCAGGGTCTAGGAGACATGCCCAGGAGGTATCCTTTAGGTCTTCCACACTGAACCAGGTGTGTTCATAGGGAATCTTGCTAAGGAGGGTGTAGGGGTTGGGGACCACAGGATGGTAGGCCTGAACAATCTGGCAATTAATGGCCCCCAGGTCTTGCACTTGCCAGTTGCTCCCATCAGACTTTTCGACTGGGAGGATAGGAGTGTTATACAGCAGCATGGAGGATTCCATCAATCCATCTTTAATGAGGCCCTTGATGACCAGTTGTAGACCCCTCCTACCTTCAGAGGGAATGGGATATTATCTTCTACAAACTATTTCCCTTGACTTGTTTTAACTTAATTTTTAATGGTGTGATATTTAGCCCTCCCCTATTTCCTTCTGTGGCCCAAACCAGGGGATTGATTTGGTTCTCTTTCTCCTCCGTGAGGAGGGCCATTATCACCTTCCTCTACTTCCTCTACTTCTAGTCCCAGGCTAAGTCTGTTGTTAGAGAGATTTATGCCAGTCTCTGGGACAAGTAAGAAAGGCCACTCAATATTCTCAGATTCTAAGCTAACTTTCATGTGCTTGAATATCGGGACCTGAAATCTTTCCCCTTTTACCCCTGACACAAGCAATTTTTCTTTAGAAAGTTTAGTCCCTTGAGGCTGATATAATAGCCAGGAGCGAGCCACTCCAGTTTCAATTAAAAATGTCACCTCTTCTTCTTTAGGTCCCACCCTCAAATTTATCAAGGTTCCTGGTGGGACCTCATTAAACAGAACTCCTGACACCCCTAGTCTTCATCAAAAGTCATAAGAGGGATCGCTTTTTCTTCCTTTTTTCATTCAGGGCATTCTCTCTTAAAGTGGCCAGGTTTTCCCCATTTGTAACATCTGCTTGTAACCGGGGGCAGCACCCCCAGAGGACCTCTTCTGTCTTTCCACGGAGGCCTAAATTTCCCCCCTTTCTGGTGGAGAGGATTTCTATCTAGCTTCTTCTCCATTACTCTCTCCACAGTAGACACCACAAATTTTGCCTTTTGTTTTCGTTTGTCTTCCTCTCTCCTCACAAACACCTTTTGGGCCTCTCTTAGTAACTCTTTAGTTGGTTTCTCATTTCACCCATCAAGGTTTTGCAATTTCTTCACAATGTCTGGCCAACTTTTAGTTACAAAATTGACCGTCAAAGGGCCTTGCTCCACTGGGTTCTCCAGATCTAGCCCAGAATACTTTCTCACCTGATCCCTCAGCCTCTGCAAAAAGGTGAAAGAAGTTTCTTCTTTTCCTGTTGAATTTCAAAAGCCCTAGAAACATTCTGATATCTTGGGGTGGATTCTTTGATTCCTCTCATTATTAACTCCCTGAGATCCTGCATCTGAACCCAATCTCTAGGGTCATTATTGTCCCAGTTGGGGTCTAAATTTGGGAACCTTTGTTCTGCAGGCAGTACCCCTTGTCTGGGAGGATGTTGCCTTTCCCAGATAGACATTGCAGCCCTTGTAATTATTCCCTTTTCTTTCTCTGCAAACAGGATGTTCATTATGGACATAATATCAGCTCAAGTGTAAAAGCTGGGCCCTAAGAATTGATCAAGTTGGTCTGCCAGCCCAGGGGTGTCTTCTAGTAATTACTTCATTTCCTTCATGAAATTTCTGATCTTGGTGCCCAACAGAGGAGAGTTTATGACTCCAATCTCTCCCTGTCCTATAGGAACTTCCCTAAGGGGAAACATTTTAGAAACCTCCACAGGGACCTTGGAAGGGAGAGGACATTTTTCTGTCTTTTTTGCATTGTTCCAATTTCTTCCTTAGGTTTGGATAGAGGCTTGTAGGGGCAACAGGCTCAGAATTTCCCCGAAGCCTTAAGTCCCTGGCTCAGAGCCCCCAGGGGACCCTCCCCCTTCTCTGTTCCCCATAAGGGGGAGAGAGACAGGGAAGAGGGCCGCAGGACTTTTCCTTGGGGCCCGCTCCCTGGGCCTTGAGGGAGAACATCGAAACTGCTCCAGGCAATCAGCAAAGAGCATAATCACTTTTCCTCCTGCCAGGAGGAAGCCTTATCAATAACAGGGAGAACTAGAGTCTGGCACACCTGGTCCTCCTACCAGCCTAACGATGGCCAGAGAATGGCAGGCTTGCGAATTGGCTCCCTAGTCCAGACAAAACAACAGTATTTTTTTTTTTTTTTTTTTTGAGTTGGAGTCTCACTCTGTCTCCCAGACTGGAGTGCAGTGGCCGCTCCCGGCCACCGCAGCCTCGAGCCGCTGGGCTCCGGCGATCCTTCCGCCTCAGCCTTCCAAGTAGCTGGAACTACAGGCGCGCGCTACCACACCCGGCTAATTTTTTGATTCATTGTAGAGATGAGGTCTCGCCAAGTTGCCCAGGCGGGTCTCGAACCTACAGATTCAGGCAATCCACTCACCTCGGCCTCCCAAGGCGCGGGATTACAGGCTGAGACACCGAGCCCGGCAAAACAACAGTATTTAATCATCTGTTTCTCCTTGTCTTTCGTTCAGGGACTGCTTCCCCATTGTCTCAACATTTCCCCCAATGGACTCTCTGGAGGAATGTCCCTGGAGGATACCTCTTCTCTTCTTTTCCCTCCTCTCAGGCCATTTGTTTGTCCCTCCTTTTGTTCCCGTAGGCCTAGAGTTTTTATTTCCCATCTTCAGTTAGGTTGATAACCCCTGTACCTGAGTTTCCCTATGTACTCAACTCTCCCTCTCCCCCCACTGGAGGTTTCTGGCACACAATGGGACCTCTTTGTCTTTTTTCCCTTGTGGGAGAATGGAACCACAGACTGAGACTCCGCAGTTGCTTAGTATCTAGGATATGTTTCAGTCACACACACTCGACTTCCGAAATGCCCAACCACCAAGGCAGTACTTAAGAGTCCAACTTTCCTACCTTGGCTCCTGCACGAGGTTACATGGTTGCCACGGTGCCTGCTAGCTCCTTCCCTGTGTCGTCACCTCCACTCTTGTCTCCGCTGTCTCCCGCACAACTGTCTCAGGAGTATCTATGGCCCGTGGGGAGCTGAGACACCCAAGCAGAGTAGGCCACCAGAAAATCCGGCGGGGTGCGTCTACCCCTCTGCTGAGGTCCCCCTCCTACGGATGCAGATAATCCCAGACGAGATCCCAAATTGTGAGAAACAAACTCATTCGTCCAAAATCAAAGGATGGACAAGAAGGCACAGAGTATAGCAGAAGTGAGACCTTAATGGCAGTTTTACAAGATTAGGTGTCTGTTAGGCAGGCACACCCAGGGAGCCTACAGAAAGCAATGTATTCCCTAGCGTGCAAATCTCTCCCCTGGTTCCTTATTGGCTGAGTACTACAGAGTGTACAATCTTCCTGGATGTCCCTAAGCTCCTTTTTTTCCCCCTTATAAGGTAATCCCTGGTTCCATCCCTGATTAAGTCTCTATTTTCTTAAGAATAGCATGTTGTTTTCTCATAGGCCCATTTTCCGGTCTCCTGGTTGTTTAGGAGCCCACCAAGAGCTGGTAGCTGAAGAATGCTACATCTGCCAGCCTGCTTAGAAAAGCCTTGAAAATGAACCATCAGAATATTTCTTACATTCAGGAGGGCAGAAAAACATCCTTGGGTGAGGTAACAAAGAGAGCTGGTTCCAAGCAGCTGGTCTGTTTTCTCATATCTCTGACAACTATATAGATGGGAATGGTCAGTCACAGGTGGTCAATCACATAGATGAGAAGGGCTAGGCTGGTAGCCAAAAGACAAATTCTTGGGACAACGGTGATAACCTAAGAAGGGCGGAGCTGGGTCAGTGAAAGACAAATTCTTGGGAGATGTTAATCTTAGCATCTTATGACCAAGTAGAATGGAGCCCATGAAACAAGAGCCAATGGAGTTGTTCGAGTATTCTTAGCGTCTGCACACAAAATACCATGTAAAAGTGAATACTGTTCAAATTAATAATATTATAATAAAGGCCATTATAGCCGCTGTTATGACATATTAAGGTTTTGATGTCTGGTAAGATATATTTATAAATATTTACCCCCATGAGTTCTGTACCTACTGTAGGAATCCAGCTAGCTCCCACTGTTGCACCAGTGAACTCTTTAGTTTATAGTCGGATGTCCCTGCAGCTTGCCTCTGAGTCTTTTTGGGTTATGTGGTGGGATTGTACTCAAAGTCCTGGGTTTAAGAGTCCTCCCAATTGTCTAGCTCTTCTATTAGGCACCCAGTGTGGTAGTTGTGAGGGGCTGTAAAGCTAGGAAGTTAAAGTTTGTTTTGGGGTATGTTTTGTTTTCTCGGAATAGATAGAAGCATTGAGGGCTTAGAATTATTCAAGATTTTGGGTTGCTGAGTGTGGGAATTTGTAGGCAGTTATGAGGGGTCCCAAGAAGGGAAAGGGTCAGGAAAGTTAGCACTATTTTTGTTTTACATTTACAGAAGATACTGCAAACATTGGAAAGCAGAGGAAAATAAGTCTGAATAAAATAAAAATGTAATTACTAAGATAATGACTTTAACAAAGAAATACAGCTACTTTGAGAAAGTCTGAAGAAAAATTTGAAGACGTTAGTTTGGAGACATGTAGTTAGGAAAGATTTTAGGATGCAGCTTAAACAGTAGAAAATAGTAGTGAACAAGAGAATTTAAGATAGGTATACTCTATTTTTTCAACATAATTTTTTACAGTCCTCTATTTTTATTAAAGGTAAAGTATAGTAGGACAAATTTATTTATAAAATAGGTTTTAGACTTATTTGCATAAGTGCAGTAAGAATACTTATTTGCCATATATGCTCTTTTAAAATGGCTTTGTTGGAAGTCCTTTCATAAGGAATTTTAGATTAGATTTTCTAGAAGCCTTTGATTTAGCCAGGATTTTCTGTATAGATCTGTATGGACCAAGTCAGTCTTTCCAAGGGTCTTTTTATTTGCTTTTTTTAGATCTTAATTCTGATTCCTCAAAGCAGTCTGCTCTGAAACAGTACTCCAGTATTTTCAATCATATTTTGTTACCAAAAAATATATATATTCTTATCAAGCTTATGCAAATAACAGTTATAAATTAATAGTTTCCAAATTCTGAAGAAATTGGGTAGAGAGAAAGATAAATGTTTTAAATGTAGCTTATAAGAGTATACTTATTTGTGAGACGAAGAAAACTGGCTTTACAATAGATGTTGTTTACAAAAACAATTCAACTGATCTATCAGGTACCTACTGGTCCTAAGCCATTATGGGGGCAGTTCAGGAGATAGGTGTGATCCCGGGAGACCTGAAACCACATTTTGCCTTCTTTGCTCCCCAGAAAGACTGAATGAAGAACCTAAAGCCTTTATGTTGGAGAGTTTGTTAAATGTTAAAGGTCTTGAAAGCATAATGTTATAACACAGGATTACAAGCCACTATAAAAGTTACCCAATGAGTTAAAGTGATAATTCGAAGATCTTGAGAAGTAAAAACCTCACTGATTGATAGAGGAGATTAATTCTTACACAACGAAACCAACAAAGACAGCAGGGAGCTAACTGAATTTGCCTCTTCCTTCATCCCTCTGTTGTATATAGAAGGAAATTATTTTGGAGGTTTGGAAGAGCCAGGGCTGGGGCTTGAGTAACAGCCACTTTAAGAGTGTTAAAAGCAGTATATATTGGAGACTGCCAATTAAGTGGCTTGTGTTCTGGTTCCTGAGTAGTCTCGTGGAGAAGATTAGCAATGAGGCTATAGCTTGGGATCCAGATTTTAAAATATCCAGTAACGTCCAAAAAGGCACAGAGTTCCTTTTCTTTTTTTTCCCCCCCTCAAAGGGCAGATAAGTGCTTTAAGAAAACACTGTTATTTTGACATAATAGTATTTTGGCCTAACATTAGTGTGATTGATATTAATGGTTAATTCATAGAAATAATTAAAATTTTTTGCAAACTTGAGTGTTCACAGAGTTTCTTTTACATATTTCTTACAAAACTTACATATACCATTTTACTACATGCTTGACCCCTTTATTTTTGTCCTATACTTTTTTGCCCACATAATCAGTCATTTTATTACAGGACAAAATTTTTTTTTTTTTTTTTTTTTTGGGTTTCATTTGTTTATTGATTTCCACTGATAAATCCAGAAAGTATTCAAGTTGGGGGGGTCTTCAGCATCACCCCCATAGGGCAAGAGCTCTGAGCATGTGCAGTAAGGCACGGTCTCTGAATCTGGGAGTGAACATGTCTGCAGGTGTGACCTGTCCCCAGCAGAACAGGGTATGAGCCCCAGGGCCCCAGCCCTGTGCTGGATGAAGTCGGGAGCGACAGCCGCTTCCTAGGCCTGACGGAGGTGGACTACTTCCACACAGTTTGTGAAACAGGGTTCAGGTTCCCCTTTATCAACAAGAGACCGAGGGTCTGCCCCCTTGGCCAGCTCCCCGAGTGGGTCACAGACCATCACCACTCTGGCTGGTCTGGAAGGGTTTCACCAGAGCAGGTCATGAAGTGACCAGGGCTAGGGCAGCCGGCCAGGGCAGCCTCTGTTAGCACTCTGTCTCCCGAATGGCCTGAGAGTTGGGCATACACTTCAGAAGACCAGAGTCTGCCTTGGAACTAGGCTCACAGGGTTAGTCCAGAGACAGGGAGGGGCAGCGGGCCGAGAAGAAGAGAAGGGGGTCACGAAATGTCACACAAAGACCAGCTATGCTTGGAGCCCACCTCCAGAAAGCTCTCAAGTGAGCAGGAGGCTAAGTTGACCAACAGCACTGCCCCGGCCCAAGGTCAGTCCTGGCAGAAGGGTCAGCAAATAGGTGCGTTTTCCAAGGAGATCCTGCTCAGAGCCGGAGCCTTGGAAGCCCCCTGATGTTTCGGCCACCCCCACTCTGTCTTCCTGTCTGGATGTCTGTGGTTCAAATTCCTGGGTGGGATGGCCAGAGTGTGGCACAGTGCCATGTCCATCTGGTGTGGGTGAGGGCTGCCCGCCTAGTGCCCCTGTGAGGC
>CAUYQG010158837.1:0-18961 GCA_963574415.1 Tarsius wallacei | reverse complement strand
GGCTCCGGTGATCCTTCCACCTCAGCCTTCCGAGTAGCCGGAATTACAGGCACGCGCTACCACGCCCGGCTGATTTTTTAAATTTATTGTACAGTTGAGGTTTCGCCAAGTTGCCCAGGCAGGTCTCGAACCCGCAGGCTCGGGCAATTCACTCACCTCGGCCTCCCACAGCGAGGGATTACAGGCTGAGCCACCGAGCCCGTCCTCATGTGCTTCATTTAAAGGAAGCCTTGGCTGGCGTGGTGGCTCACACCTGTAATCGTAGAACTTTGGGAAGCCAATGCACAGGATTGCTTGAGGCCAGGAGTTCAAGACCAGCCTGGACAACATAGTGAGATCCTGTCTCTTTTTATTTAAAATTTTTGTTTTTAATAAAATAAAATGGGCCAGGCTTGGTGGCTCAGCCTGTATTCCCAGCACTTTTGGAGGCCGAGGAAAGTGGATTGCCTGATCCCGTGGGTTTGAGACCAGCCTGGGCAACTTGGCGAGACCTCATCTCTACAGTAAATAAAAATTTAGCTGGATGTGGTAGCATGCGCCTGTAGTTCCGGCTACTTGGAAGGCTGAAATGGAAGGCTCGCTGGAGCCCAGCAGGTTGACGCTGGAAAAAATAAAAATAAATAAAAATAAAATGAGCTTCTACATATGTCACAGACAGTACTTTGTAGCAGTGATCAGCAAGCATTTTTTGGTTTAAAAAAGGGTCAGGCCGGGTGCAGTGGCTCATGCCTGTAATCCCAGCACTTTGGGAGGTTGAAGTGAGAGGATTGCCTGAGTTCAAGGTTCGAGACCAGGCTGGGCAACTTGATGAGAGCTCATCTCTACAATAAATTAAAAAAAGAAAATTAGCCAGGCATGGTGGAGTGTGCCTTTAGTTCCTGCTATTTGGAAGGCTGAGGCAGAGGGATCGCCTGAGCCCAGCAGGTCAAGACTGCGGTGGCCGTGAGAGTGCCACTGTACTCCAGTCTGGGTGACAAAGTAAGAATCCAACTCAAAAAAACAAAAAGGGTCAGATTGTAAATAAGCTTTCAGGGCAATATAGTCTCTGTCACAGATACTCACCACTGCCACTGTAACAGGAAAAAAGCCACTAAGAATATATAAACAAATGAATGTGTCTGTGTTCCAATAAAGCTTTATTTACAAATACAGAAGCCAGGTAAGCTTTGGCCATAGGCTGTAGTATGCTGACCTGGCCTTTAGAACATAAGCCAGGTCTTCTGTTCTATCAAGAGAATATGAAAATCAGGATTTTATGTACAATTTCCCAACTCTGAAAATACAGTATAAGCTACCACTTGCCTGCCATAACTCCTCAGAGATTTGTATACTTTAGTTCAGTAAATAGAGCATAAAGATCAATACCCATAATGCCCATGGCATGTGAAAAATACTGCAGTTAAATAGAAAGAAAAAGTCCTCTGGATCAGGAAATAGTTACAGCTTAATGGAGGAGAAGGTGTTTAGCTGGGATTTAAAAGTTAGGTACAGTTTTTCCATGTAAAATTTAAGGTGTTGGAATATTCCTAGCAATGACAGTGGTATGAGCAAGAATATCTGGAGAACCACAAACATTCATTTTGGCAGGGAACAGCAGATGATAAGTTTGTACAAGCAAAAGGAGAGATCAAGGACTGCTGAGGGGTTGCAGTCTGATCTATAAACCATGAACAGAGTGCTCAAAACTGCACTAAGGGACTGGTGCAGTGGCTCATGCCTGTAATCCCAGCACTTTTGGAGGTCAAATTGGGAGAATGACTTGAACCCAGGAGTTCAAGATTAGCCTGGGCAACATAGCAAGACCTCATCTTTACAAACAAACAAACAAAAAAGACAGCATTATTCCAGTGGTCTGGGATTCCCTTCTAATCCCCACTGGGATGCCTCATCTCCTTTTCCCTGCAATACACAGAAGGCTCAAAACAGACAGAAAACTTGAGAAATCCTCAGAGCCCCATCCTGGGCCTAGGCTGGATGGGCACTTCCTGGGAGCAACACTCACCAAGAAGAATCCCTACAGCCACCCTCATAGCCAGCTTTCTCCTGCAAGGGCCACCACATGGCCAGAGATCAACAGTACAACCAGCCACATCAAATACAGTACCTCAGTTTTGGGGAAGGCTTGATCCCAAATGCCAGCTAACAACACTTTCCAAGCCATTCCAGCCACGCAGGATGCCATGAGCCAGTGCAGGTACAGCACAGGACTGTCACATCTGGCAGCTGAGAAACTCACCACACCAAGGCTATATGTAACCAGGAGAACCCTAAGTGCCTACATCAGCCTCCTGCCACTCTCAAATAAGAAGACATTGTCTACCCATATGAGAAGGAACCAGAAAAATAATTCTGACAATGTTAAAAAACAAAGTTCTCCAACATACCCAAAAGACCACACTAACTCTTCAGCAACAAACCCTAACCAAAATGGAATTGTTGAAATTCCATATATAGAATTCAAAAGTTTGATGATAAAATTGGTCTATGAAGTTCAGGAGAAAATTGAAAACCAACATAAAGACATTTTAAAAATTACTCAGGACATGGATGAAAAAATTCTCCAAAGATATCGACACATTAACCAAAAAAGAAAAGCTGAAATTCTGGAAATGAAAGAAGCATTTGGGGAAGTACAAAATGCAGTGGGAAGTTTTAACAGTATACTAGAACAATTAGAAGAAAGGATCTCAGAACTTGAAGACAAAGCTTTTGAATGAACCCAATCAGACACCAATAAAGAAAAACAAATCAAGAGAATGAAACAAAATCTCCAAGAAATGTGGGAATATGTAAAACAGCCAAACCTAAGAATTATAGCTGTTCCTGAGAAAGAAGAGAGAGCAACTGATTTGAAAAACCTAGTTGAGGGACTAATGGAGGAAAACTTCCCTGGCCTTGCCAGAGATCTAAACATCTGTACAAAAGATGCCCAAAGAACCCCCAGAAAGTTCATTGCAAAAAGGTCATCCCCAAGGCATATCATCATCCAGCTATGCAAAGTTAATATGAAGGAAAGAATTTTAAGAGAAGTGAGACAAAAGCATTAAATAACTTGTAAAGATAAACCTATCAGACTAACAGCTGACTTCTCAGAAGAAACCCTACAAGCCAGAAGGAAGTCGGGCCCCATCTTCAATCTCCTCAAACAGAGTAACTATCAGCCAAGGATTTTGTATTCTTCAAAACTAAGTTTCATAAATGAAGGATAAAATGATGTTCTTTGCAGACAAGCAAATACTGGGGGAATTTGTCACCACTAGAACTGGCTCTACAAGAAATATTCAAAGCAGTCCTAAATACTGACACAAAAGGTCAAAATATACCAGTAGAAAAACACTGGAAATCATAAAGTTCACAGGCTTTATAGAACACCAACACAATAGAGAAAATAAAAAAAGCACCAACACAATAGAGAAAATAAAAAAAGCAACAAGATAAAAAACAGTATAATGAATAGAATAGTACCTTATATACCATGACTAACTCTGAGCATAAATGGTCTCAATGTCCTACTCAAAAGATATAGACTGGCAGAATGGATAAAACACAGCCCAAATATCTGCTGGCTTCAAGAGACCCACCTAACTCACAAAGACTCCTATAGACTCAAGGTAAAGGAGTGGAGGAAAATATTCCATACAAATGGAAGTAAAAAATGAGCAGGAGTAGCCATTCTTATATCAGATAAAACAGATTTTAAATAAACAACAGTAAAAAAAGATAAAGATGGCTATTATATAATGATAAAGGGATCAATACAATGAGAAGACATAACAATTTAAAATATATATGTAACTAACACCAGAGCCCCCAGCTTTATTAAACAAATTCACTAGACCTAAGAAAAAGAGATAGATAGCAATACAATCGTGGTGGGAGACTTCATCACTCCACTGACAGCAATAGACAGATCATCAAGGCAGAAAGTCAACTAAAAAAATTGGAGTTAAACAGGACCTAGAGAAAATGGAACTAACAGACATCTACAGAGCATTCCATCCCAAAACTAGAGAATACACATTTTCACATCAGCACATGGAAGATTCTCTAAGATAGACCATACTATAGGCCACTAATCAAGTCTCGATAATTTTTAAAAATTGAAACCATATCACGCACCATCTCAGACCACAGTGAAATAAAACTAGAAAAAAAATAAAAAATAAAAATGTTTTTAAGCCGGGCTCGGTGGCTCAGCCTGTAATCCTGCACCTTGGGAGGCTGAGGTGAGTGGATTGCCTAAGCCCGCGGGTTCGAGACCCACCTGGGCAACTTGGTGAGACCTCATTTCTACAATAAAACAAAAAATTAGCCGGGTGTGGTAGTGCGCACCTGTAGTTCCAGCTACTTGGAAGGATGAGGCGAAGGATCACCGGAGCCCAGCAGGTTGAGGCTGCGGTGGCCGGGAGCGGCCACTGCACTCCAGTCTGGGCGGTGGAGTGAGACTCCAACTCAAAAAATAAAAAATTTAAAAAATTTAAAAAAATTTTTTTAAATGTTTTTAAACTTTTTTTTGTTGTAGAAATGGGGTCTTGCTATGTTGCCCAGGCTGGTCTCAAACTCCTGACCTCAGGCAATCCACCTACCTTGGCCTCCTAAAGTGCTGGGACTACAGGTGTGAGCCACCATGCCTGGCCTGAATAAGCAATTCAAAATAAATGAATATGTGCCTATTGCATATAACTTAAAAATTATAATTAAATGTGAATCTTCCAAAATCACTAATGTAGGACTTGTGCCCAAATGATTAACCTGAATCTAATTATGATAAAATAATCAGAAGAATCCAGATTGTATAACATTACACAAGACAATTGATTGGACTCTTCAAAAACACAAAGATCGTGACAAAACAAAAAACAGTGTGAGCAGTAATATTTTAATTAAAGGACACTAAATAGTTTCCTTTAATCTATCGATAACTATATACAATGCATAATCCTAGATTGAACCTTGGATTGAACCTCAGGAATGGAAGGAAGGTAGGCGGGAAGGAAGGAAAGAAGAAAGGCGGAGGAAAAAGGGAAGGGGGGGCAAGGAAAGGAAGACGAGCACAAGACAAGAAAGTTTTATCTATAAGAAGGGCAGTTTGAGCCGGGCTCGGTGGCTCAGCCTGTAATCCCGCGCCTTTGGGAGGCTAAGGTGAGTGGATTGCCTGAGCCCACAGGTTCGAGACCCACCTGGGCAACTTGGCGAGACCTCATCTCTACAATAAATCAAAAAATTAGCCAGGCGTGGTAGCGCACGTCTGTAGTTCCAGCTACTCGGAAGGCTGAGGAGGAAGGATCGCCGGAGCCCAGCAGGTCGAGGCTGTGGTGGCGGGGTGCGGCATCTGGGCGACAGAGTGATACTCCAAATCAAAAAAAAAAAAAAAAAAAGGGCAGTTTGGAGACAATTGAGGAAATTAGAATATGGACAATAGTTGAGAAACTATTATTATGTTAATGTTCATCATTGAGAAAATAGTATCCAGATTTTGTAGGAGGGTGTCCTTGTTTTTAGGAGACACAAAATAGTTAAGAATGAAATACCATGATGTCTGCAACTTAATTTCAAAGGTTTCCGCAAACAACAACATGATATTTTAATAGAAGTCATTCATCACAATATATTTTATCATAGAAAAATGATGGTTACAATTCAAATGTCCTTAGTGAAAATGTCTATGTAATGAGATAACAGATATTAAAATATTCTTATGCTTTTGTTTATTTTTTCTCCCCAAAAAATGTACTTTTTAAGGAGATCTTTTTCAAAAAGTTGATTTTTCAAAAGAAAATAGTTTTTGGTATGATTTATTTGAAATATAAGAGGTACAGAAACTCACCAAACTAACATAAAGACCAATAAGTCTCTGAGGTAGTGTTCCTATTTCTTATTGCTCAACTCCTTCAGATTTAAGAATTTCAGGCCAGGCACGGTGGCTCACACCTGTAATCCCACACTTTGGGAGGCCCAAGCGAGAGGATTGCCTGTGTCCAGGGGTTCAAGACCAGCCTAGGCAACTTGGCAAGACTTTGTCTCTATAATAAATAAATTTTTTAAAAAATAGCCAAGTGTGGTGGCACATGCCTGTAGTTCCAGCTACTCAGAAGGCTGAAGCGGAAGGATCACCTGAGCCCAGCAGGTCAAGGCTACAGTGGCTGTGAGCGTGCCACTGCACTCCAGCCTGGGTGACAGAGTGACACTCCAACTCAAAAAAAAAAAAAAGAAGAAGAAGACTGAAACAATAGATAAGATATTTTCAGATATTTTGGAAGAAGCCACTTATTCTGGAATAAACATTTATCAGCTAAGACCTTACTTCCAAAAGGCAAGAAATATTCAAGAGAAATCAGATGGAAGAAAGAAGTGAGTGCTGAGGCATAAAAAGTCCTAAAGACAAACTTCACCTACTCCTTTCTCCTAGGTTCAGTCCTGGCACCCACATAAAACCCTCTCTGGACTCCTCTCCATTGTACATTGAACAATGATCTCGTGTCATTTTTGGCATATGTGCATAGGTCACTGAGTTGTTCTATCTCCCTGTTGGCAAACAATAGAAAGAGTAGGGAGACTTGAGTTGCAATGTCTTAGGTCTACAAATGGGACCATTTAGAACGGCATTTTTCCTGTGGAACCTGTCTTCCCTGACTGAAACCTATTCAATAAGACGGTTCATTCCTGACCTCCTGGCCCCTTGACACTGATCTGTCCTGAAGAGGATGGCAATATATTGTCTGTCAAATTTATATTAGAAAGCCATAGCATAAGGTCCCTATTTCTATATTGCACACAATGCTTTATGTCAAAGTTTGATAAACATGAAATCACATTTTCAAAGGTTAAAAAACAAGTGTCAGTCAGTCAAAAATAGTTGACCACTGTGAGTGTCTCACTGGTTGACCTTGAACTCCTCCATGACTCTGAGGTCAATAATATGTCATTAAAGAAGGAATTTCTTATAGATTTATGATAAGCTCACTTCTTTGACTATGATTTTGAGATTAGAAACAATTTTAAGTTGTCCATCTTTAATCACCTACTTAGTGAACTAAAACATAAAACTACAAAGGGATCAATCTTCCTTTCAATTATGCGATGAACTATTTTCATGCAATGAAATTGATGTTAATAGGAGTTAAATACGCATATCTACTAGACAAAGAACACTAAGATTTCAATAGAAACTAAGACCCAATAAAAGGACAAAAAGGTAGAACAAAAACAAAGACTTTCTACTGTTTTCACTTCTGTTTTATTTATATAAATTAGAAGAAAGTTAGCAGGAAGTATTATGCAGGCATCTTTCAAACTCTGAAAGAATTGTGAAGTTTATCTTTTATTATATTATGGCTATTGTATGCCATTTAAATATTGTTCTTAGGTTTATAATATGTCACACAAATATATTAATTAACGTCACTCAATGATTGTCAGGGTCCATTTTTAACAACAAATTCTAGGGAATTAAATATAACCCAAGATAGGTTTACTTTGTTCAGATAGTAGAAAGTGTCGTGTACAATTCTTAGTTACTCTCAGATACACTTCTTTGCTAGAAATAACGAGTTTTGTTTATTAGTTTTTGCTTGTTTATTTGTTTATTGGGTTTGCCTTCCTGAAAAAGATAGAAAGACTAAAAAAATTAGTTTTTATTTCTCTTTCTTCAGTGTCTCCCAAATATCAACGTTATGAGCAGAGAGATTTTAAATAAATGGCACAGAGCTGTTGCAAACATTCACAGATAATTACAGTGAATAACCTCCTGGTTTGTTTTTTTTTTTATCCTTTGAAGGTTAAAAGTTAGTTTACCATCCTTCCAGGTATGTAAATGAAGAAAAATTATATCTTATAATTTCTCAACCATGACTTAAAAGAATATGACATCTACCTGAATATTCTGTGGAAGTTCAAGTGTATAAATATAGGCTACTGTCCCTGAATACTTGTTAAGTAAGTTCTTCAGATGTTTTTAGCCATGTGATGTTCTGTACCGTCATCTGTATCTGATGAAGTGTGACTGAAAATGCTTTATTATTGTTCAGCAATCACTCTTCTTTATTCCACTTAAGATTCCAACCCAGATAATCAAGTTCACTACACTTTAGTATTCATGTATACTTCCTTACTACCATTTGTTAAGACTTCAGTAAAGACAGTCACTGAGGGGAAAAAAACCCTTAAACCTTGCACTTAGTAACGTTAGACTCACATCCACTTGCAGGAGAAATACATGACAGATCTATTGTTCTGTATTAGCAGGACATTGTCCCAGTATATGAACACATGCAAACTACTCAGGAAGGCCTTTGAATATTTAAGGCAAGACACTAGTGGCTCATCCCAGTGGGAACCACAGAAAAGGGGAACCTGATTAAATTTAATGTCATTGTCACTTTTTTTCATTGCGAAGAATTATATAGGTAGCCATAGCTACCACACTGTTCAGACAGCATGACCACAATATTCCCCCTCAGAGGTTGGCGTCAAGGACTGAATTATTCACTCAAAGAATGTGATTCATTGCTGGATGTGGTTCTTACAAGATTAAAAGAGTCATCAGTATATAAAATGCACATAGATACTCTAGGAGCAAAAGTAAAACCACCACAACCTTTTGATCATTGATTAGGCTTTGTAAGAATCACATGTTAAAAATTGTAAATATTTTCAGTATAGTTTAGACTGGAAGTCTAGTTCTTTCTTTTTTCCCATTTAAAATTGTATTTAAAGTTTAAAAGTTTTCATAGAAACTATTGGAAGAGTTTAGAATAACATCCTTTTCTTATTCTCTTCCCTTTAAAAGGGAAGCCACTGACTCGATATTTAATTATGCTATCCTATGGCACACATTATCTCTGAGTAAAACCTAATTCACAAAAGATTGTGTGTTCAACAACAGCAAGCAAGCACCATAATAACAGCGCTTACTGTACATTTCATCCTTTACTGAAATGCTATTGCTCAGTTTTTCTTTTCTTGGGCAGATATTTCTAAAAGTGCAAAGTTCTTTCTAAACACATATTTCACCTGGTTAAGTCAAAATAAGTACTTTTTTTAAAGTAAGATTGTTAAAAACTTCAGAGAGTTTTCACTCATTCACCTTATCCAATCAAATAATATAATCTCTTACAGAAGAAAACATGCTATTATTTGACATGCTATTATTTAACCATCTATATTAAATTTCTTAGGTGTCACATCAGATTTCTTTTTTTGTTTTTACAAATATCTTTAAAATATACAAGTAAATGCTAGCTGCTGCTTAAGGTAGTCCATCAAGGAATAACTGGTGGCTTTTGAAAAACTCAAGGGACTAACAACAAGCCTTCTCTTGCAGTATGTCAGTTCATCAGTTTAAACCCAGTCCACGCGGGCCTGAATGTACGCTACTCCACCTGTGTGTCACTCACTGGAGTTTATAATATGAACGGGAGGCAGACCAGTCTGATTGATTGTGGACACAAGTCTACAACCCAGCACCCACCATCATAATTGGCTCCCTCGTTTGAAGTCTCAGGAGACTGAATGGGCAATGGAATTTGAACTACCAACTCATTCTGGTCTCACCAGGGGTAGATGAAGGCTCCCTGGTGGGGCTACTTGGAGAAGCTAGTAATGCTGCTATTGTGCCTTAAACTTGCCTTGCAGATAAATAGAAAGCTTTCCTCTGTACAAGTACGCTCTTGTGCACCTTTAAAATACCAAATAATTCACTTTGCATACATGGTGTTAAAGCAATTGTTCTTTTATGGCTGCCTAAATAAAAATGTACATCAGTTTCTTTGTTTTAATCTGCTTGGTAACAATTTTTTAATAATATTAATTACTTTGTGAAGAACTTAATTTGTACTCTAAAACCTAGTCACATTATCTTCTAGTAAAATTCTATTTACTAAGATTTAAATCACATCTAGAATTTTCTTAAATACAATCTTATTCTACAGTATGAAAACATTGCTAATGTCAAATTCAGAGATCATAATTTCTCTCTAGTTAAAAAAAAATTTATGTAGATTCCACATATTGATTATTTAAATTAGATGCCTACAGAGATATCACCTTATGGAGAGTTGAGTTGATTACCATGGAATTTATGAGAAGACCACTGTAAGCAGAGAACGCTTTAGAGATGTAACTTTGCCCCTGAAATATTTTCCTCGGTAAAACGTTAAACAATGTGCCTTCAACAATAAACTGACAATGCCTTTCCTGAGGCTTGTGGTGTGGTCACGGTGTTGATCTTGTCTTTTCTTCTTAATGTGCTCCCATACCAGAGACATTACAATGGTCATTCACAAAAACTACAGTATGGAGAAGTTTAAGATGCTTTTTCTGTAATGTTTCTTTCTTCCATCTGCAGCTGGGAGTTTACAGCTGGTGCCTTTTTTTTTTTTCCTTTGGTTACCTGAATGGATTTCCGCTTCTTAACTGTACCAGCTTGTCATTCACTGTGGCAATGGTCCAATCAGAATATTTTAGTGTCTTTTGGCTTTTGGTTTCCAAGTTACCTTTTACTCTTCAAACGGTTTTAAGGCTAATTTTGCTAATGCTGAATAGTTTCTTATTTAATGTCTTAGTTACTTCCTTTGTAATTATCTGAAATCCATATAATAAAATAACAAATGCTTGCAAAGAAAAATGATTGAGAAAATTTTAACTAAGGTCTATGTGTAAGAAGTTTTTCCTTTCAAATTGGCTATCAACAGAAAAGAAGTTATTAAAAATTGAATTACTAATTGCTTAACCATAGATAGCTTACAAATACTGCATATGTAAATGCTATGATATTTATAGAAATTAAGGGGGAAATTAGGCATAAAATAATTAAAATTAGACTCTCTGCTTCTTTGTCTATGTTCTATTGGGACCAGCAATAGAAATGACTCAGTCCAAGGTCACTACTAGGATTGTCCAAAAACAGATATTAAAACATCATAAACTTGAGTGTTTTAATGATTACATGACCTGCGTATTTATAATAATAATGGCTATCATTTATGAAGTTCTATTTGCCAGGCATTATATATAGTACCTTGCAGCATTATTGTATTAAGTTCATTCTCACTTTATCAAACCTATGAGGTGTGTACAAATATGCCCATTTCACAGCTGAGGAAACTAGTGATTAGACAAGCGAGGTAAATTGTCTAAGTTCTGAAGCAATCAAGTAGGATTTGAGCTCTCATTTGTCTGACTTCAAAACCCTTGCTCTTACATGCTGCATTATATAGCCTCTCCATATTTATATAAACAATCAAATATTCATCAGCCGTGGATTTTTTTATATACTATTACCCCCATGATTTCCCTTGGGAGATTTCCCCTGGAATTTCTTAATATTGGCTTTGATTTTTCTTGAGTTAATACTTAACCAGACAGGTGATCTTTTTTTTTTTTTTGGAATTGGAGTCTCACTCTGTCACCCAGGCTGAAGTGTAGTTACATGCTCACAGTCACTGCAGCCTTGACCTGCCGGGTTTAGGCAATCCTTTCTTTCTTTCTTTTTTTTTTTTTTTTGAGTTGGAGTCTCACTCTGTCGCCCAGACTGGAGTGCAGCGGCCGCTCCCGGCCACCGCAGCCTCGACCTGCTGAGCTCCGGCGATCCTTCCGCCTCAGCCTTCCAAGTAGCTGGAACTACAGGCGCGTGCTACCATGCCCGGCTGATTTTTTGATTTATTGTAGAGATGAGGTCTCACCAAGTTGCCCAGGCGGGTCTCGAACCCGCGGGCTCAGACAATCCACTCACCTCGGCCTCCCAAAGCGCGGGATTACAGGCTGAGCCACCGAGCCTGGCGATGTCAAGTTCTAATAAGGGTCCTCTTCCTGATAAATAAATAGACTTATTTTTGTATGCTCACATAGTGGAGAACAGAGAAAGAGAGGTAGCTCTCCTGACTCTTCTTATAAGGGCACTAATTCCATTCATAAGGGCTTCACCCTCATAATATAATGACCTCTCAAAAGTCCCACCTCTTAATTCCATCACATTGGCAGTGATTTCAACATACTTCAATATATGAGTTTGGGGGGACAGGGAGACACACATTCAGTCCATAACATAATCTATCTGTGGCTACACTGCCATAAACAACATGTAAACAATATGGCTAGTGAACTTGTCCAAAGACTGCCGATTCTGCTTGACGAGTTTGCTTGAATCTCCTATGGGTGAAACAGACAAGGGTTAAATTTGCAGTGATGATCTTTATGTCATCTTTCTTCTCTTAACATCTGTTAGGATTAAGCATAAAAAGATATTCAGAACTGTGATTATGTGCACTCAGCAGCATTTTTATGTAGTTTAAACTGTGCACTGGCAGAGTGCAGTAGCTCATGCCTGTAATCCCAGCACTTTGAGAAGTGGAGACAAGAGATTGCCTGAGCTCAGGGGTTCAAGACCAGCCTGGGTAACTTGGAGAGACCTCCTCTCTACAATAAATCAAAAAAGTAGCTGAGCATGGTGGCACACACCTGTAGTTCCAGTTACACGGAAAGGTGAGGTGGAAGGATGGTGTGAATCCAGTAGGCTGAGGCTGTGGTGACCATGAAAGTGCCACTGCACTCCATCCTGGGTGATAAAGTAAGACTCCAACTCTAAATGAATAAATAAATAAATAAATAAAACCTGCAGCCAGGCCCTGTGGCTCTAGCCTGAAATCCCAGCACTTTGGGAGGCAGAGACGAGAAGATTGTCTGAGCTCAGGGGTTTGAGAACAGCCTGGACAACATGGCGAGACCTTATCTCTACAATAAATCATAAAAATTAGCCAGACTTGTGGCTCACACCTGTAGTTCTAGCTACTTGGAAGGCTGAGGCAGAAGGTTCACCTGAGCCCAGCAGGTCGAGGCTTCAGTGGCCGTGAGCACGCCACTGCACTCCATCCAGCCTGGGTGACAGAGTGAGACTCTGACTCAAAAATAAATAAATAAATAAATAAACCATGCACTAAAGGAGTCCCAAAAGGCTCAGTGACCCCAGACTATTCTTAGAAAATTCTTTTCAAAATAAGGGGGAAAAAGATTTTTAAGTAAGTTTTTCGGTTTTTTATTTTTGGGGTTTTTTTGTTTTGTGTTTTTTTTGTTTGTTTTTTGAGTTGGAGTCTCATTCTGTTGCCCAAGCTAGACTGCACTGACATGCTCACAGTGCATTACTTTTTTAAAAAAAGTAATAGCATCTTCCTCTAGATGACATCTGCTTCCATTTTGCTATATTTCCCTACATTCCTTTTTTATTGCACCTGGATACTTCTTTCATTTCACTCATTTGCATTATCTGCCTGACTGCTGAATTATAAATAAGATAAATTACAAGATAATTACAATATAAAAAGAAGATATATGTTATATATGCAATATACATAAATTTACATGTGTATAGATATATGGTACTTGTGTATTTATACATTATTTATAAAAATAATCCAGTATATTTTGCTTTATGAAAAACTTGCGCCGGGCACAGTGGCTCACGCCTATAATTCTAGCACTTTGGGAGGACATGGTGAGAGGATTGCCTGAGCCCACACATTGGAGACCAGCCTGGGCAACTTGGCAAGACCTCATCTCTACAATAAATCAAATATTAGCTGGGAGTTGTGATGCATGCCTGTAGTTCCAGCTACTTGGAAGGCTGAGGTGAAATGATCACCTGAGCCCAGCAGGTAAAGACTGCAGTGGCCATGAGCGTGCCACTGCACTCCAGCCTGGGTGACAGAGTGAGAGACTACAACTCAAAAAAAACCAATTTTTTACCTGTATGATGACCACTTATGTATCTCACCCTGAATTGTACCTCACATTTTTTTTTTTCTTGTAGTCAGAGTTTCTCTCTCTTGCCCAGGCTGGAGTGCAATGACATGCTCACGGCCACTGCAGTCTTTACCTGCTGGGCTCAGGTGATCATTTCACCTCAGCCTTCCAAGTAGCTGGAACCACAGCCTCAACCTGCTGGACTCAGGTGCTACTTCCGCCTCAGCTTTCACCAAGCTCAGCTAATTTTTTTTTTTTTTTTTATTGTAGAAACGAGGTCTCACCAATTTGCCCTGACAGGTCTCGAACCTCTGGACACAGGTAATCCTTCCATCTCTGCCTCCCAAAGGGCTAGGATTACAGACATGAGCCACCATGTCTGGCTATACCCCACATCTTTAAAATAAAAAAAGATAAATTTTTTTCTTGGTCCAGCTGATTACTTCCAGATACAATTAGGGTCCATTGTTCTTTTTGTTTTTAAAGAGAAGCCAGAAATACACATTTTTGTACCAGATATAAATGATTTCTCAATTATATTTTTATTTTATTTTATTTTTTTGGAGTAGGAGTCCCACTCTGTCACCCAGACTGGAGTGCAGTTGTACACTCATGGCCACTGCAGCCTCTACCTGCCGGGCTCAGGCTATCCTTTCACCTCAGCCTTCCAAGTAGCTGGAACCACAGGCATACACCACCACGCCCAGCTAATTTTTCGATTTACTGTAGTGATGAGGTCTTACTTAGTTGTCCAGGCTGGTCTCCAACTCCTGGACTCAGGCAATCCTCTCGCCTCCGCATCCCAAATTGCTGGAATTACAGACGAGAGCCACCACACCCGCCAATTTCTTAATTATAAAATATTGAAAACTGAATTAAATATATATGTATTTTTTTTTAGCTAGACATGGTGGTGCATACCTGTAATCCCAACTACTAAGGAGGTTAAGGCAACAGGATTGCTTCAGTTCAGGAGTTTGAGACCAGCCTGGACAACATAGCAAGACTTTGTCTCTATCAAAGAAAAAAAATGTTTTTAAGAGTGCAAATTAAACAATATACATCAAGTGCTGAATTCAGGCCATAGCCACCAATATGCAGATTCTACACTAGTTGTTACTGTAGATTATTTCCTTACTTGTCGAAATGTGAAGTCGGGACAAATTTCTGGGAGAGATGTTTTGGTCCGTAAGTTTTCCAAGCACTGTGTATTTGTCATCTGCTCCTGTGTTTTATATGACTACAAATCTAGCAGTTCAAACAACACCCATTGATTATCTCCTGATTCTACAGCTTAGAAGTCAAGCATGGCACTGCTGGTTCCCTGCTCAGGGACTCACAAGGATGAAATCAAATCATCAGTGGGGCTGAAAGCTCATCCAAGTTTTAGTCACACTTCACTGGTCATTAGCAAAATTCAGTTCTTTGCAGTTGTAGGACTGAGGTCCTGCTTTCCGGCTGTCAAGCAGAGGCGGTTCTCAGCTCTTAGGAACAGCCCACAGTTGCCTGCCATATGCTCCTCTCCACAACATGGCAGTTTGGCCCTGCAATGCCCCACCACACTCAGCCAGCTCCACCTCTTTTAAGAACTTACTTAATGAAATCAGGCCCACCCTCAATCAGCTGCATAGGGACTGTGGTTGCATCTACAAAATCCCTTTTGCCAAGTAACAGGACATAATCACAGGAGTGACATCCCATCATGTCCACAAGTTCTGATCACAGGCAAGGAAAAGAATTTACTAAGAACCTTTGAGGCCAGGCCCAGTGGTCATGCCTATAATCCCAGCACTTTGGGAGGCCAAGGTGAGAGGGTTGTCTGAGCCCATGGGTTCGAGACCAGCCTGGGCAACTTAGTGAGACCTCATCTCTACAATAAATTTTTTAAAATATTGGTTGGGCGTGGTGCCTGTAGTTCCAGCTACTTGGAAGGCTGAGATGGATCACCCAGCAGGTGGAGGCTGAGGTGACTTTAATTGTGCCACTGCACTCCAGCCTGGGCGACAGAGTGAGAATCCAACTCAAAAAAAAAAAAAAAAAAAAACACAGTTAAAAACATTCTTTTTCAGGAAAAGCAAAATATCTCCTAGTAAGCTTTAAAAGAAAAAGAAAGTTCTCACATAGAGCTCCTTGAGAGAACCACAGAGTATAGTTTGGACAATCTTTTTATTATTGCTACAAAACATAAGAGAAACAATTTTTTTTTTGAGTCAGAGTCTTACTCTGTTGCCCAGGCTACAGTACCGTGGAACACTCACGCCCACTCCAGTGTTAACCTACTGGGCTCAGGCAATCCTTCTGGAATCACAGGCGCGGGCCACCACACCCAGCTAGTTTTTTTAGTTATTGTAGAGATGAGGTCTCTCCAAGTTGTCCAGGCTGGGCTCAGGCAACCCTCTACCCTCAGGCTCCCAATGTGCTGGGATTACAGGCTTGAGCCACCACACCCAGTTGTGAAGATTTAACTTCTGGGGGTTTTTTTCACCATTTTTATAAATAACTGGTTCCACTGAATGTTGGGCAGGGGGAGGGAAAGAGGGTGAGAGAGGGTGGGCAGGGAAGAGAGAATGCAGATAAATTTATCCCATGACCCAAGGGAACCAAAAGACATTTAGTGCCCAAGATCTAGGCCCTTCTTGTCTCCAAGAAAGATGTAAGACTTCTATAATTTTCCAAGTCCTCCTTTCATACTCATAGGCCAGAGAGGGGATGCACATACATAGTATACAGTTAATAAATACTAATTAATATTATACCAGTTATAATTACACAAATCATTCTTCTATGATACATACCTGTATCTATAGCAAAAGTATTAACAGGAGTCCTCACCCCCGAGGCAGAGCGGCCACCATGGCCAACTACCTGGCCCAAATCACTGTGATGGGTGTGCAGGTGGTGGGCAGGGCTTTTGCCCCGGCCTTGAGGCAGGAGTTTGCAGCGAGCCGGGCTGCAGCTGACGCCCGGGGATGCGCCGGGCACCAATCTGCCTCCAACCTCTCTGGTTGCAGCCTCCAGAGGCATAGCAGATTCTCAGCGTCTCCAAGCTGAGCCTCGAGGAGGTCCAGAAGAACTACGAACACTTGTTTAAGGTGAATGACAAATCCACGGGCGGCTGCTTCTACCTGCAGTCCAAGATGGTCCACGCTAAGGAACGCCTGGACGAGGAATTCAGGATCCAGGCCCAAGAGGACAGAAAAAAGGGGCAGAAGCCCAAAATGTGACCACTCAGCTCCCCTACCCCACCTCTAATTTATACCTTGGTAATAAACCATGTTCTTGATGCTCAATTATGTTGACTGCCAGCAATTTTTTCTAAGTGATGTTTGATACAGGTGTAACCTCATTTTTTTTTTTTTTTTTTGAGTTAGAGTCTCACTATGCTGCCCAGGCTGGAGCGCAGTGGCACACTCACGGCTACCACAGCCTCGACCTGCTGGTCCCAGGTGATACTTCGCCTCAGCCTTCCAGGTAGCTGGAACTACATGAGAAGATAAAAGGTATGTCATTAAGGAAGAGTCTCCTTATCTTAGAATTCAATGGAAGTTATGCTACAAATTATACTATCTTTACTATAGTAACTTTTTAGATGAGGAAAAAAATTTCTCTTTGAGGACTCAAGTCTCTAGGTTTCCTTCACTTACAAATATAAAGCATGTTTTATTGGCCGAGCACGGTGGCTCATGCTTATAATCCCAACACTTTGGGAGGCCAAGGCAAGAGGATTGCCTGAGCTCAGGGGTTCAAGACCAACCTGAGCAACATGGTGAGACCTCGTCCCTACAGTAAATAAAAAAATCAGCCAGGCAGGGTGCCACATGCTTGTGGTTCCAGCTACTGGGAAGGTTGAGGCGGAAGGATCACCTGAGCCTAGCAGGCCAAGGCTGCGGTGGCCGTGACTAAGCCACCGCACTCCAGCCGGGCAACAGAGTGGGACTCTGACTCAAAAAAATAAAAATAAAAATAAAGACACTCAAACTAACAGATAAAATGTGTTTTTAGGCCGGGCACAGTGGCTCAAGCCTATAATCCCAGCACTTTGGGAAGCCGAGATAAGAGGATTGCCTGAGCCCACAGGTTTGAGAACAGCCTGGGCAACTGGGCGAGATCTCATCTCTACAATAAATCAAAAAATTAGCCAAATGAGATGGCGAGTGCCTGCAATCCCAGCTACTTGTAAAACTGAGGCGGAAGGATTGCCTGACCCCAGCAGGTCGAGGCTGTGGTCATGTGAGAGTGCCACTACCCTCCAGCCTGTGTGACAGAGTGAAACTCCAATTCAAAAAAAAACCACAAAGGTCTTTCAGTTTTCTAGATATTTTTTGGTGGGTTGAATTCAATGACAAAAGGAATAGAATTAAGAAGTACAAGGCACGCTCACAGCCACCTTCAGCCTTGACCTACTGAGCTCAGGCAATCCTTCTGCCTCTGCCTCCCAAGTAGCTGGAACTAGAGGCATGTGCCACCACACCCGACTAATTTTTTTTGTAATTTATTGTAGAGAAGAGGTCTTGCCAAGTTGCCCAAGCTGGTCTCGAACCCCTGAACTCAGACTATCCTCTGGGATTACAGGCATGAGCCACCGTACCCAGCTCCTAGTAATTTTTTCCCACATTATAGCATCTATTGCTGAAGACTCCATATACTGGAAAACTGATACTATTTGTGATAATTTTCCCAAGAAAACCAGAAGAAATACATCAATCACAATGTGGTTTTGTAAAGAGAGCTCAAGTAAACAAAGTGAGATCATGTCTGACACAGCCTAGAAGCTGATCTAAAAACACATTTTTTTTTTAGTTGGACTCTCACTCTGTCACCCAGGCTGGAGTGCAGTGGCATGTTCACGGCCACTGCAGCCTCTACCTGCTGGACTCAGGTGATCCTTCCACCTTAGCCTTCCAAGTAGCTGGAACTACAGGCGTGCGCCACCATGCCTAGCTAATTTTCTGATTTATTGTAGAAATGAGGTCTCGCCAAGTTGCCCAAGCTTGTCTCGAACCCCTGAACTCAGACAATCCTTTCATCTCCACCTCCTAAACTGCTGGGATTACAGTAAGAGCCACCGCACCTGGCTTTTTCTGTTTTAATAGTCTCAAGAAACAAAATAAAATGTGCCCTGAAAGTGCCCTGAAAGATAACACATTTCATTCAAAGCAGTTTTTTTTTTTTTTTTTTTTTTTTTTTGGGTTGGAACACCCGTTAATGGGGAGAGGCGGGTGGGTGG
>CAUYQG010158835.1:0-11742 GCA_963574415.1 Tarsius wallacei | reverse complement strand
TGGTAAGAGTGAGACCAGAATCGCCTGACCCAAGTGGGGAATGGTTGCACTGGTTTTTTGTTTGTCAATACACTCTCGCATTGGTGACTGATTGAGACCCCTACTAAAAAAAAAAAAAAAAGGGGGATATGTGTTGTGTTTTGTGGTATTTGTTTTGGCTCCTTGATATTTTGATTTATGACAGACAGTTAAGAGAATTGTTACTCAAGAAGTGTCTTTTGAGGCAGCTTGAATTTAAATGGCTTAAACGGGTTTGTAATATATTCTATGATTTTTCAAAATAGTATATTAATATAGTATAGGTACGTATTCTTTGTTAACAAAGAAACCAGCAGCAAGCTACATTTCCAAACAAGTGTCTAGGAATACTGTGATCTTGTGATGTATTTATTGTTACACTTCAATTCTTTAAAAAGAATTCTTTGGTGAGATAGCACTCAGGAAACATTGATAGATGTGTTTTAACAGGTTTTTGAGCCGGGCTCGGTGGCTCAGCCTGTAATCCCGTGCTTTGGGAGGCTGAGGTGAGTGAATTGCCTGAGCCCGTGAGTTCGAGACCCTCCTGGGCAACTTGGCGAGACCTCAGCTCTACAATAAGTTAAAAAAAATTAGCCGGGCATGGTAGCACGTGCCTGTAGTTCCAGCTGCTTGGAAGGCTGAGGCGGAAGGATCGCCAGAGCCCAGCAGGTCGAGGTTGCAGTGGCCAGGAGCGTGTCACTGCACTCCAGTCTGGGTGGCAGAGTGAGACTCCAACTCAAAAAAAAACAGGTTTTTGTTTGTGATGGTATCATAGAACTGCTCAAACCTTTTACTCTGTTATAATGTGCTTCATGAATATCCAAGTTGAGGTTATAGTACCCAGTATTTTCCATTCTGATATAACCACAGAATTCTTTTTTCTTCAGGGAACTCATCAGTATCGATAACAATAATGGTATTATTAATAATAATAATACAGTAAACACTATATGCCTGGTATTATTCTAAGCACTTTATCTGTATTGACTTATGTTTGTCCTCACAATCCTGTGTATTAGATACTATTAATAATTCTACTTTACAGAAGAAAAAATCAAGACCCAAAGAGTTTGTCTAGATCATTAGCTAGGAGCAGGTAGAGCTGGGATTTAAACTAAGTCCTGTGGGCTCTTGAGTTTATTTCCTAGCTACTGCATTATACTACCTCTCTTACTGACATCTAGGACAATTGAATTCTGCAAAGCAGTTCAGAACTGCTAACTCAGAGACTTTGAATGACTTGGTCCTCTGGCCATGGAAATACAAATTGTATTTTATTATGTTGAAACTCCACACATCCTGAGACATAGACCAGAACCACTCTTTGTCTCTCTTATAGTGTATATGAGGCAGTGTAGGACTTTGTGTCAAAGTGAAATAGTCGATATGAAGGATTCTTAACCTGGAGTTTGTGGACGCTTATGAAATGCTTGGGTGGTTCTCAGGTTCTAGTATTGCTTGCAACATTTTGGGGCATGTGTATATTTTTCCAGGGAAAAGGTTCATAATTTTCATTGTATTATCAAAGGAGCATATCTTTCAAAATTGTTAGAAATCATTCATCTGGTTGCTGAAAGATTGAAATTATTTTAAAATTTTTCTAGTCTAGCTAGTAGGTAATTAGAATACTTTCAAAATTATTTTCTTCTGATATATGCTACTAAAGTGCAGGGGTCCCCAACACCCGGCCCATGGATTAGTACCAGTTTGTGACCTGTTAGGAACCGGGCCGTACTGTAGGAGGTGAGCCACGGGCAAGCAAGTGAAGTTTCATTTGTATTTACAGCCACTCCCCATTGCTCACATTACCACCTGAGCTCCGCCTCCTGTCAGATCAGTGGTAGCATTAGATTCTCATAAGAGGATTAGATTCTTACAGGAGCACGAACCCTGTTATGAACTGCACATCGGAGGGATGTAGATTGCACACTCCTTATGAGAATCTAATGCCCGATGATCTGAGGTGGAGCTGAGGCAGTGATGGTAGTGCTGGGGAACAGCAGCAAATAACATTAACATTAGCAGTGAGGTTTGACTGCACAGAGACCATAGTAAATCAATGGCTTGCAGACTCATATCAAAACTTTATCAATGAGTGGCAAGTGAGCTGATGTACTTCAGTTGTACAGCTGCAGCTGTTGACAGGCATTAAGTCAGAATCACACACTTATTCTAGTCTGTGTGTGGCCCGCCCAGTATTTTATTTCCCACTTCTGTTCACATCTTTTTTGTGTGATCCATTATATATTACAGTGTAATAATAGAAATTAAGTACACAATAAATGTTATGCACTTAAATCATCCTGAAACCATCCCCACCTCACTGGTCCATGGAAAAATTGTCTTCCATGAAACTGGTCCCTGATGCCAAAAAGATTGGGGACTGCTGCTTAAGTGTATTAGTAATTATACATACACTTAAGAAAAGTAGATACCTTGGGAAACATTTTATTTTTTAGGTGGAAGTATTGAGTTATTTATGTTAAAATCCTAGCATTAATTACAAATTTTATTTTTTTGGTTTTCCCTTTTTATTATTTTTTCATTGGGAAAAGTTTGCCTTATGACTATCTTGTCTTTTAGGACCTAACCCTGGAAGAAAAGATGGGATATTTTCAGAGTCAACTTTTAATTCTCCACAAGGTGTGGCCATAAAGAATAATATAATATATGTGGCAGACACTGAGAACCACCTTATAAGAAAGGTAATTTTCTACTCTAAATTAAAGTTTTAATACTTTACTCAGAAAAACCGATACTTATTTGCTGCGTTAAATATTTGGAGTTAAAGAGTGATGCATGCTTAAGTATGTCAAAGTGTCCTTATTCAGCTTTTCTCAGGGTACTTGATTTAGTTTTATTCTTTTTTTTTTTTTTGAGTCGGAGTCTCACTCTGTCACCCAGGTTGGAGTGCAGTGGTATACTCACAGCCATTGCATCCTCGACCTGCTGGGCTCAGGTAATCCTTCCACTTCAGCCTTTCAAGTAGCTAGAACCACAGGCATGTACTACCATGCCTGGCTAATTTTTTTATTTATTATGGAGACGAGGTCTTGCCAAGTTGTCCAGGCTAGTCTTGAACCTGTGGGCTCAGTCAATCCTCTCACTTCCACCTCACAAAGTGCTGGGATTACAGATATGAGCCAGCGCACCCAGTGGTTTTATTCTTAAGTATCCTGTTTTTCTTTGTTTCAATGCATAGTTGCCACAAAAGAAAAATACATTAAGTTCTTTTTTTTTTAATTATTTGTTTCAAAGTCATGAGCCTGTTTAATCAAAAAGCTTTTCATTTTGAGATATTTTCATAACCACTAGTTTGCAAAGTAGCCCTTTGCCCTTTTTCAGTTAAATTTTCTCAAACTAGAAAAAATAGGTCAGGCTCGGTGGCTCAGCCTCTGTAATCCCAGCACTTTGGGAGGCCGAGGAGAGTGGATTGCCTGAGCCCAGGTTCAAGATCAGCCTGGGCAACTTGGCAAGACCTCGTCTCTACAATAAAACGTAAAAAATTAGCCGGGCGTGGTAGCGTACGCCTATAGTTCTGGCTGCTTGGAAGGCTGAGGCGGACAGATCACTGGAGCCCACCAGGTTGATGCTGGGGTGGCCATGAGAGTGCCACTGCACTCCAGCCTGGGTGACAGAGTGAGACTCCAACTCAAAAAAAAAAGGAAAATAAATAAGAATAGCACTCCCCTTTCCTCTAACTCTTATGCTTTGGCTAAAAATACTTATGAGTCAATTCATCTTAAAATTTGTTTTATCTCATTGTAAAAGTAATATATATTTTTGATTTTTAAAAATCAACTAATACATAAAGGTAAAAAAGTGCCCTGACCATCAATTTTAATTCCCCAGAGCTAACAGACCATGTTAGTTTGTATCTTTTCAGAAATTTTCTACTCACATACAAATAAATTTGTATTAAAGACACTTTACCAGAGAATTTTTTAAGCAAATGGAATCATACCATTCATAAAGTTTTGCATATTTTTCTAACTATATTAATCACGTAAGTGATTATATCACATTCCATTGTAGATGTATGCAGTTACTTAAACATTTCTTTCTGATAACTGTTTTCACCATAATCCATTGGTCTTTAAATTGACATCTATTTGGAAAATAAGTAACCAAGTTTATTTAACTCATCTTGTCTAAACACATTGTTTCAAATATTTGCTTGCTCTTCTCACTGTTTCTTTGAGAACTGATATTCATCCTCATTTATTTGACAATATTATCACCTATATACATATACTAGAAAAACATATATAGAATAAATAATAATATCCACTATAATGTAACTCTTAATGAATTGCAAGAAATTTTTTGTCTACTGCCAAAATCCAGGACCTGGCCTATGGTAAATGTTCAACAGATATTTGTTGGATGAATTTATGAGCAAATAACATTTTTTAATAAAGTCTCTTCAAAAGTGCATATTCCTCGTAATACAAAAAACTGTTACATGAAAAAAGAATTTTGTGGATTAATAAAGTGGATATATTTTTTGGAAGTCTTAGAAACTCTCTTCTTAGAGACTTAAATATGCTAATTATGAATACATTAGTGGGAAGATATTTTGAGCAGTATTTCTAGACTTAGTTTATCAGGGAGCCCTTCATAGGCAGAGCTTCTCATAGGATTAGTGTTCCCATGGTATATATTTTGGGGAAAAGCAGTTTTCTATTATTAAGCTCTTAAAGATAATAATTTCTTTATCATTATCTTTTTAGGGTTGTATGCTTCTATAATTCATCAGAGTGTAATAGACATCCAACAGTGTATGGAAGTAGCTGGCCTACAACATTCAGGGAGTCCTTGTCCTTTTTTAATTGTACATTATTTCTCCTGCTTTAGACCCTTAATGGGTTTTGAGGCTTGACCATGTGCTGTATTTCAGATATTTATGCATTTAAGTAGTATAATCACAACAAATTTAGGTTACCTAAGTTGTACTGTATTGTATGACTTAGTTGTTTACAGAAATAGGAAGTGGAATTATGATCTTTTTTTCCTTTTAAAAATATAAGGATATTTGTTGTATTTTATTCTTGTTTAAGGCCTCATCTGCAGAGGGTTGAGCTGGCTATATGCCTACATTCTCAGTTCACAGATATCATTGTTCCATGCAGACTCTTCTCGTTTAGAATAGTTTTTTTAACTAATTTATAAATTCTTCTGCATCCCCATTTCCTATTCCCACTGTGGTTCCTCTTACATAACCGTACTTTTATAGGCAGCCATTCTGCTATATTTAATGCATATATTTTTATTTGTATGTGACCTTATTAAACATAGGGTGTTTTTGTTTGTTTGTTTGAGTTGGAGGTTTTGGTGGCTATAAGTGTGCCATTGCACTCCAGCCTGAGCGATGGAGTAAGACTCCAACTTGAAAAAAAACAGAGACTTCAGGTTCAAATCCCAGCTCAGCTACTGTTTGGCTATTTGACTTTGGGCAAATGGCTAAGACATGATGGCTCAACCCCAAGAGGGGAATGAATACAAGAGCATTCCTGTGAAGGGTGGTCATGAAGGTTAAATGAGACTATATATGCAAAGTGTTAAGCAAAGTACCTGGCATTTAGTACTCACTTGGTAAATGTTAGCAATAATGATAGCAGTGATAATAAAGCTTAGTATCTGTTCTTTTAAAAAGCAAGGTGATCAGTTACCATGGTCACACTTTTTACCTAGAGAAAGGCCGGGCACTTTTCATAATGCCAGGCGTGGCCTGGATTCAAGTGGGCAGGGCATTGCAGGAGCAGAAAATGGGAACACCCCATTAGATAACTCAAGGAATTTGGGCAACTTTAATGGATTTCCAAGCTAGCTACCAGTCTACATGTATGAGAATGTTCCCTGTGTTTTCATGTTTGTTCTCATGTTGTAGCCATCTGTAGCTCCTACCTTGTTTAGTTGCTGAATTCATCCATTGAGCATGGATTTTCTTTCTTTTCTTTTCTTTTTTTTTTATTTATTTTTTTGAGTTGGAGTCTCTCACTCTGTCACCCTGGCTGGAGTGCAGTGGCACACTCACCGTCACCGCAGCCTCGATCTGCTGGGCTCAGGTGATTCTTCCACCTCAGTCTTCCAAGTAGTTGGAACTACAGGCATGTGCTACCACACCTGGCTAACTTTTTGATTGATTGTAGAGATGAGGTCTCACCAAGTTACCCAGGCTGGTCTCAAACCTACGGGTCAGGCAATCCTCTCACCTCAGCCTCCCAAAGTGCTGGGATTATAGGCATGAGCCACCGCACCCAGCCATACATGGATTTTCAAACAGACACATGGATTTGACATCACCTAGTTCCACTTCCCACCCAATGAGGAGATCTTCCTTCTTGCTTTCCTTCCCCCCCTCTCTCCCTCCCTCCTTTTTTTTTTTTTTCCCCTTTTCTCTTCCCTTCCCTTCCTTCCTTCTTTCTTTCTTTTCTTTCTTTCTTATTAGAGTCTCACTCTGTTGCCCAGGCTTGAGTGCAGTGACACACTCATGGCCACCCCAGGGTCAACCCACTGGGCTCAGGCTATCCTTCCACCTCAGCCTTCCAAGTAGCCGGAACTACAGGTGCATGCTACCACGCCTGGCTAATTTTTTTATTTGTTGTAGAGATGTCTCGCCAAGTTGCCCAGGCTGGTCTTGAACCCATGGGCTCAGGCAGTCCTCTCACCTCGGCCTCCCAAAGTGCTGGAATTACAGGCTTGAGCCATTGCACCTAGCCAACAGTGTTTTGTGTACTTGTTTTTAAACAACTTTATTCTGCTGTATTTTACATATTATAAAGCTCACCCATGTAAACATATTGCCTTATGTAAATAATTATATTGTCTTCAAAAACAAGCAAATTGCCTTCTGACTTTAAAATACCCTGTTTTCTCTCATTATATTGCTGGTAAATAACTCTGTTGCTTTTAAGTGTTAGCAGTAATGGTGGGTATCTTATCATGCTCATAATCTTAAAGGGAATGCATGTAAATTTTCTCCAAAAGTGTAATATTTGCTGTAGCTTTGGGGAATAAAATATCTATGAAATAAGGAAAATTTTCCTTCCACTGATAGCTGGATAAAATATGTGATAAAGCAAGTAAGTGATATATTGATAGAATCTGTCTAGGTGGTGAATGTATGGATGTTTGCTACAACATTGTTTAACTTTTCTATGTGTTTGAAAAAATGTAATGGTAAAATGTTGGGAAGAGAGTCTTGAGATGAAAGCAGAACATCTTTTTCCTGTAGAATACATTGGTTTTTCAATTTATGAAATATAGTCAACATAGTGTCATAGAGTTGCCTGAGTTAAAATCCCAGATTGTTGACTTCCTAACTGTGGGATCTTGAGAAACTTACTTAACGATCCATGTCTCAGTTTTTTCTTGAATATCAAAATCACCGTTACAGGGTTATTATGAGAATGATTGTTTGTCTGGCTCACTCTTGAATTAGTGCTTGGCACATAATAAATTCTGTATGTGTCAGTTACTGAACACAGTTGAAACATGCATTTAATTTTAAGAAATATGTGTTTTGCTAGATTATGTTTTAAAATTTCATTTTCTTTTAAGATCTTTTTTTTAAGATGAGGTCACCACCAGGTCTGGTAAAGGTATCATTAAAGTGGGGAAAAGCAGGGGAATGAAAGGGAATGATCCTGTGCATTTAAATAGCAAGTTCATTCTATAATTGATTACCTTTTTTTTTTTAAGAAAACATTGTGTTGCACATACTCTCTAAATGTTCTATTGGAAATCTTTACATAGCAAAAGATAAAAGAAAAGGTAACATCCATTAAATTTCTATAGATTGACCTAGAAACTGAGACGGTGAGCACTGTAGCTGGCATTGGAATTCAAGGTACAGATAAAGAAGGTGGAGCAAAAGGAGAACAACAACCCATTAGTTCCCCTTGGGATGTAGTTTTTGGAACATCAGGTATGTAAACTTTTACTATTAAATGTAAGTAAACTTTGCTTAGTAAAGCTAAAACATAATATTCTTGAGATAGTCAGTTGGATTAATTCTACTGCTAATTATTTTATACTTTTATACCTATGACTCAGGGTTTGTTAATTGTATAAAAAAAAAAAGCAGTAACATAAGTATATATTATTAAAGTATTACATATCTTATTTTATATATAAGATAGAGTATATATTACTCTATAAAGAATTTCATCTTGGATGCGCCTTCTAATTAATGTATCTTCCAATTAATGTTCTTAAAAGGATTATAGTTTCAGGGCTGCAAAAGATTATTTATGAACTATACCACTTAACAGTGAGGCCTTATTTACTCTAGGTTAAAAAGAAATCAGAGGTAGCTGCATTTTTGTTTTTTGTTTTTTTGGGGGTAGGTAGGAGTCTCACTCTATTGCCCAGGCTGGAGTACAGTGGCATGCTCACGGCCACCGCAGCCTTGACCTGCTGGGCTCAAGTGATCCTTCTGCCTCAGCCTTCCAAGTAGCTGGAGCCACAGGCAAATGCCACCATGCCTGGCTAATTTTTTGATTTATTATAGAGATGAGGTCTTGCCAAATTGCCCAAGCTGGTCTCAAACCCCTGGATTCAGGCAGTCCTCTCACCTCTACTTCCCAGAGTGCTAGGATTAAGATGTAACCCTCTGTGCCCAACCTGCTTTTTCTTTAGATTTTTTAAATGTGTACTAAAGTATGATAGCTCTTTTAAGCAATTAAAAAATTTTTCGCCCTACTAAATTATGTAGATATTAATAGCGAATGAGACTTATATTGTCTTTGTGATATCCATTACCTATATTAATGGACTAAAAGAAATCCAGGTGTACCCTTATTAGCACTCTTATTTTTTAATGGTTATCTGCATGTCTAAAATCAGATTAATGAGTAAAAAATTAATAGAATACATTAAAAATGGAATTTGGGACTAAATTGTTGGTGTGGTCTTAGTATATTTGAAGAGCATAAAAGTACCAGTTTAGTTGAATAGCTTTATATTGAGATAACTCTCTATTATGATGCCAGTTGGGTTATGATTCAGAGACCTTACTTTTTTCATTGTGATAAACTTTTATAAAGCATTTAAATAAATGAATAAATTTCTGGTACTACCCACACTTGATATATTTAACTTAAGTATTTTGTTTAAGTTATTTTTGAGACTTCCATTTTTGGAATTGTATGTTCTGAACTTTCCTGAGTTGTTTCATAGCTCACCAAAGGGGATGATGTAGTGGGAGCCATGCATTCTAGGTCCAGGTGATAAGGGGATATTTTATATTTCAAATTGTAATAAAATCAATTCAAACTCGATCTTCATTTTATTACTATCCATTAGCAATTCTGAATAATTTCATGGTTAACTTCCCGTTAGGACTTACCACTCCTGCCTCCCTGCCTTTGGTACACCACTGAGCTATTAGAACATAACTCTTATAGATAGAAAAACACTCTGAAACTATCTATCAGTGACATAGTCAAAGTCATTGAAATTTGTTGCTTTGGTATGTTACTACCATCTCTCAAGGAAGAAAAAAATTCTGCCCTTAATATATAAGCCCCCAATAATTTCTAACTAATAATCCATATAATAATTTAGTTCTTGATATTTATTCTTTGCAACTAACAACCTGTATCTACTGTATGTGTCTGTAATTGCCACAATACTGCTGCATGAGCAGTCATACAAATCTAAACCTTAAATTTTTGCTCACATACGGGTTTAGGGTTCAGCTGATAAAGGACAAACTAGCCTGAACTTGGTTCCAAGCTGTTTCTTAGTTCCAGATCTAATCCATTTGTTACTCATCTTCCTTGGACCAGTAGCTGTCTGAGGCATGTTCTTCTCTTGACAAAAGGCAGGAGCACAAAAGGGTAAGCCCTATTACACACATTTTAAGCCTTTGCTTATGTCGTATTTGCCACCTCCTGTTATTAAAATAAGTCACATAACCAAGCTCAAAGCCACAGAGCAAGGGCATGCACTTGCCTACCATGAGTCCATGGTAAGTGTGTGGATATATAACTTTACTACAGATAAGTGAGGAATCGAGAGCAATAATTCAGCCTCTCACATATATCAGTATTTACATTGCTTATAAACAGGATGTGCTTTCTGGATGCTTTACTAAGTTAGATTTATTGAATAGACTAGGAATACTTAAAATCTTTTCTAGTTAACTTTTTTTTAGTCACACTTTTCTGGCATGGAATTTTTTGTTGTTTA
This sequence comes from Tarsius wallacei, assembly GCA_963574415.1. Taxonomy (NCBI): domain Eukaryota; kingdom Metazoa; phylum Chordata; class Mammalia; order Primates; family Tarsiidae; genus Tarsius; species Tarsius wallacei. Next base: position 1,527 of record CAUYQG010158835.1, on the reverse strand, counting down.
TCTCTGTATTGAGAATATATTCAATTTACTTTCTAAGGAAAATTATGACTCTATTGACAAGTACTCCCTCAGGTTCCAGCTGGAGTGACTAGTTAAGAGTTTATCTTTATTAAACTCTGTGTTCATGGAAGGAGGTGAGTCCTACCTTAGCTCAATAGATTATAGCTCTGCACTTAATTTAAGCTGAAAATATCTTCACTCCAGGTACTTGACAAAGAGAAGTAATCTTGAATCCACCTAGGTTTATCACCTTGCAGAATGCTGGCTAAGAGAAAATGGTTTTCAAGTACCTTATGAAGGACCTACAGTCACAATGACTAGTCCATTGGTTTTTAGCCCTGTATTATATACCAAGGCATTGGTGGTTAGGCCACCAGTTTCTGGGTAGTCCCAGAAATTATTTTTAAGATTCAGAAAATTGGAAAGATTCTTAATAGATTTTCAAGTCTTTTATCCAAAAATACTTTAAGAACCACTGCTTTAAATTTCTATAAAATCTAATCCTGAATTAATGTATATTATCAGAGTGTGGAGAAATTGCATCATAGAATATTTGCTCTACTTAAAATTGTTTTTACTAAATTGTATTTTAGCATGGTGTCATTCATTGAAAAATATATCAACACAGAAACATTCATTTATACTTATATGTATGTGTATTTCATATTACTTATTTCATCAAAACACAACCTTATTGGATTTGTTACTGTTTTTACTGTAAGGATTTATTACCTTATGAATGGTCTCATTGTCTACTAGGGAAATTTTTCTGTTCTCTGTATTATAGATAACTGTATTTTTAACCTGAGTATCAGGTTATTTATTTTTTACTCCCAGGTTTGTTTTTAAGCTCCTGGATAGTTTGACCATCATAACTTTTCATTGTTGTATTGACTGCTAGAAAACATAGAGACAGATTTCTCCTTAGCAGTCAAATAGATAATATGACATTCATTAAAACTGTTTTTACTAAATTTGCAACTTACAACCTATATCTACTGTATGTGTCTGTAATTGCCACAGTACTGCTACATGAGCAGTCATCCCCAAACTCATACAAATCTAAACCTTAAATTTTTGCTCACATTAAAAATTAATGTTTGCATCTTCCTTTTGCAGCTATATTTACCTTTTCTTCAGTTTTCTTATTTTAGATTTATTTATGCCATTCAGGTTTATAAGGTACCTGAATCCTTTGTGAAATAAAAATAGAAGTAAGTAGACACAGTAGAATCCCACTTTACTGAGATGATTGATAATTGGTCCATATAGGAAAAAAAAACCACACTTTAAAAGTTGAGAATCATAAAAAGTATAAATACTTTATTTTTACTTAAGAAATATAAATGAACTTTTTTCAGCCAATCTTTTGAGGTAGAAATAAAACCTTTTCTTTTTTTTTTTTTTTTTTTTTGAGTTGGAGTCTCACTCTGTCGCCCAGACTGGAGTGCAGTGGCCGCTCCCGGCCACCGCAGCCTCGACCTGCTGGGCTCCGGCGATCCTTCCGCCTCAGCCTTCCAAGTAGCT